>VZTY01008668.1:13853-30771 GCA_013400935.1 Turnix velox
CCGCACGTGCTTTTTTTTTTTTTTTTTTTTTTTTGCAGTTTCAGACGTTAAGGAAAAAAAAAAATAAATCCTTCCCTTAACCGGGAGACCTGATTTTGTGGAGGAGAGAGGCAGCTTTGTCGCCAGTTCCCTCGCAGTGATAGAATTTAAGCTGAGACTGTTAATTGTTAACTTTTTCCTGCTCTATCCCATTGTTCCTCAGCTTATTTAAGCAGGGAGCAAACCTCCCTGGCAGCAAAGCCAGCTACCAGGTGCAACAATAATTTTTTTTTCTTTAAAAAAAAAAAAAAAAAGGGTTATGTACATAAAGTTTTTTTTCCTTCCTCTCTCTCTCTCTCTCTTTCTCTCTCTCTCTTCCCCCCCCTTCTCGCCTCTCTCTGTGCCTGCCTTCCTCCTCTCTCCCTCTCTCTCTTGCTATCTGCCTATGGTGCAAAGTGCTTTCCCCTCTGGAGTCCCAGCTTGCTTCCCTGAAGCCTTTTATACATTCCCTAGCTAATTGCTGCAATAGAGAAATGAAACCCTAATCTCAGTAAAGATCTTGACGTCAATGAAAAAGAGGGCTTTACTTTGGCCAGCACTGCAGTGAATAGAAAAATGAAATTCTCAAAACTTTTTTTTTTTTAAGAGAGTGGAGGAGGAGAGAAAAAAAAAAAAANGGAGAGAAAAAAAAAAAAAAAGAGAGAGACAGACAGCACGGGTGGAACTTTGCCTTGAAAAGGAAAAAGAAAAAAAAGAAAGCAACTGAAGCTCTTCTGACTGCTCTTAAAATGCTTTCAAATTTTGTAAAAAGTATTTTAACATTACATGGAAGGTGACAAAGCAACACAGACTTGTTGTCAATGATTTTTTTTTCTTTAGCTGTTTTTTTTTTGTTGTTTCCTTTGCCCTTTTGTCTTTTCCAGGGAACTGTGTGAGTTGATGCATCCCAAGAAAGGGCATATTTTTGTACATTTTCCTCCCACCTTCATAAAGTACAACATGTGAAGTATCTGATCATATTTTCTTGTCTTCTGGATATTTAAGGACACATAAATAAACAACTTGCACTGACTTCATGTACTGATGAGGAGAAAAAAAGAGGAGGAAAGAAGAAGAAGAAAGAAAGAGGAGAAATAAAGAGGAGAAAAAAAAGAGGAGAAAAAAAAGAAGAGAAAAAAAGAGGAGAAAAAAAAGTTTTTGAAGGGTTTGAGATGTTTAAGCTGAAGTTCCCTACTTAGAAACAATGTGTTACAGCCTTAAATGCTGATAATTACTTAATTACATGAGCTTCCAGCACTGTAATGTTCCCCTGTGATAACTATTTACATCTTAACATCCACTTGCCTAATAAAGGATAACTAACTTATGGTTAAAAGCCTATTGAAAAAAAAAAAAAAGAAAAAAAAAAAGAAGAAAGAAAAGAGAAAAAAAGAAAAAAAAAAGAAAAAAAAGAAGAAAAAAAGAAAAAAAGAAAGAAAAGAGAAAAAAAGAAAAAAAAAGAAAAAAAAAGAAGAAAAAAAGAAGAAAGAAAAAGAAGGAAAAAAAGAAGAAGGAAAAAAAAGAAGAAAAAGAAGAAGAAAAAGAAGAAGAAAAAAAAGAAGAAAAAAAAGAAAAAAAAGAAGCTTCCTCTGGCAGAGCCATGTGTGCTTTAACAACCACAAGCATCCCCTGCAGCCCCAAACTGAAGGTTTTCTTTGTTCATTTGCACTTCTCTTTGTTTCACCTCTTTAGTCCAATATTTAGTCTTCTTTCCACATGATTTTTTTAGGGATTTTTTTCTTTTTTGAGGTACAGTAGACAGCTGTGGTTGGGGTTTTGTTTTTTTTAAGCATGGTTCCAGCTTTCTTAGGTAAATATTTCATGTATTTCTTCTTGCTGACATGCAGAACTTTGGATTTTTGGATGGATGTGCTCATGTAGGCTCCCTCCAGCAGACACATTTCATCCCCAGAGATGCCAGCATGATATCTAACCTCTGTCAGCTCACATCCTTGATGTGCAGAACAAAACTCTCTCTGTTCATATATCTTAGTCCTCATCAGTCATCCTTCAACTGCTGAAGGCAAACACTATCCATTTTCCCTGCTCTGGGGTTTTTCATTTGCTGATAAGTGTTCTATCACTTGGAATGTCACCGTATTAGGATGAATTCCTCTGGAAAGGCCACCACACATCTTGGGAAAAGAAGAAAAGACTCTTCAGGTAGCATGATAGCAAAAGGTATCACCCAGACAGGATATCTTCCAGCAAATGTTTACTCAATGAAATAACTTTTAAAGGTTATGCACATGAAACCGGTGACCTCCTGCATTACAAGCATAAACAAAAAGGAACTGGCTTTCTTTTTTTTTTTTTTTTTTTTTCAAACTCTAACAAGTTTGCAGTCAAAATATCAGCAAGGAGAGGAGGGTTGTGTTGCCACAGAAAGGTCTGCAACCTCACAGCCCTTGGCTTTATGGCTAAAACTTGCAAAAACACGTTAGAAGTAGGCACTGATGTATCCCCACATATGGATGAGTCAGTGTGTTCATCTTGTGTGAGCACAACAGAGGAACAAGGATCCCCAGAGCTGCTCAACGAGCTTACTATCTGACTCCAGGCTAGCATATGTAATCACTTGATTACAAGCTCTCCTAAGCCTAGATTACTCTTCTGTAGATCCACCACTAAAACGTGCATCATTCTCCGGGGGAAGGTTCCTTCTCCTTTATTTTGGGAAGGTTTGTTAAGAGGCAAGCCTGGAGTTTGCTGATGAATCATCGTCATTGTTTCTGAGAACAGTTTGCAAACAGCTCTGAGGACAGTGTCACTCAGGCTCTTCCTGTTCCCTGGAGGTAAAGAACCTATTGCTTAGGAACACCATGTATTCTGGGTTCTCCTGGAACAACTGCCCCTGCCCACAACGTGAAGAGCTTGTTTGCAAGACAGCTGGAGACCAGTCAGCTATGGAGCTTTGAAGTGCATGGGAAGCTGAGCAGGAAGCCCATGGAGAACTGGTGGGAGATGCTTTTTGCAGGGTTACTGCATCCCCTTGCTTGCCTATAAGGCAGACTGGGCTTTTTGAATTCAACAGGACCACCTCAAACTGTTTATTTGAGGATTTTGAACAGGAGATACTGATAAATGCTTCATTCAGCCACAGAGACAAGAATCTTTCAAGTTATACAATGTAAAAGGGCACTTTTTTGGCCATTTTTGCCCTCAGAAGCAGCAACACAAGCACTATTGCTCAGTTTAACAAAGTACAACAGTCCTCAACCAAGAAGGAAAGAATAACACTTGCCTCTTCTTATTGATACCTCTTTTCTCCTTGAACACAATTAATCTCTGTGTTTATTTCTTATAAAGATGAAAAGGAAAGCCACTTTTTGCATTTTGGTGAAAGACAGAAACCATTTTTTGTGAAAGATAAGTCTTTCTGCAGCTTAATCTCAATGTTGAAGCCATCAGTCTCTTCCCATTTCCCTAAAGACCTTCATGAAGGAAAGAACAACCCCTGCCTCTTCTTATTGATGCCTCTTCCTATTGATACCTCTTCTCTCCTTGAACACAATTAATCTCTGTGTTTATTTCTTATAAAAGATTAAAAGGAAAACAATTTTTTTGTGAAAGAGATGTCTTTCTTCAACTTAATCTCAGTGCTGAAGCCAACAGACTCTTGCTATTTCCCTAAAGACCTTCATGGAGGAAAGAATAACCCCTGCCTCTTCTTACTGATACCTCTTCTCTCCTTGAACACAATTTATCTCTGTGTTTATTTCTCACACAAAATTAAAAGGAAAACCACATTTTGCAAATTTTTTGTGAAAGATATGCCCTTCTGCAGCTTAATCTCAATATTGAAGCCAACAGTCTCTTGCTATTTCCCTAAAGACCTTCATGAAGGAAGGAATAACCCCTGCCTCTTCTTATTGATACCTCTTCTCTCCTTGACCACAGTCTCTGTGCTTATTTCTTATAAAAATAAAAAGGAAAACCACTTTTTGCACTTTTTTTGTGAAAGATAGGTCTTTCTTCAGCTTAATCTCAGTGTTGAAGCCAAGAGTGTCTTTCCATTTCCCTAAAGGCCTTCCTGGAGGAAAGAAGAAAGACTAGATCTTGCAGATCTCAAGGCATTATGAAACCCTTTACTCTTTTAAAGCAAAAATATTAACGTGGTACATGAAGAAAAGTTAGACAGGGCTGAAGACACACATGGAGGAGCTGAGATAGAGTTGATCTGAAGCTCATTTCAGTTACCTGCTCTGCCATACCTTCCCATACAGTTTGGGCACAGCCCTACAATGTACCTCAGTTCTCCATCAGCAAAAAAAAAAAAAAAATGTCCTCCCATAATCTAAGGGGCAGTCAGGTTCAGTAATGGGAAATTAAACATATCATCCATAATTTGTCAAGGTGGAATGAGCAAAGCCAACAACATTAAAGCATTCACTGTTACTAGACCTTGCATGTGGCTAAAGTCAACAGTATGGGTATAGATGTTCATATTCTGTAATGTTTATAGAAATCAGTGCCATCAAAACCATACCCATGCATAGCTTCATGTTCCTTCCCACTTTCAACCACAGTAGCATGAAGATTAGGACACAGACAGCTAGTTTGTTTGCTGCAGCTCTCTTGATAACTGTTCCTAGACACAGGAAAGCTGAGGTGGAGCTCCCACTGCTCTCTCTTTCTCTCATCTCCCTTTTTTATGGGATCCACAGTAGCTTTTCACGTGCATTTTATACTCATCCCACACTAGCACAGGTCTTTACTTGTTTGTGGCTGAACTACTCTGCCACTCACTGTGTCTAGATACTTAAATAAAAGACACTAGCCCCAAAATTAAGCAGACTGATAAACATTTTGATTACTCAGCCCTGTTTTTTTAAACCAAGCAAAATTGTCTTGAGTGCAGCTACAGCTAGGAAAGGATACCTTGTAATGACAGGCAAGCAAAGACCATCCCAGAGGATTCAGCACAACCTGCCTTGTTGCTTCTCCCTGCTTTTCACTGCCAAAAACAAAGAATGAAACTTTTTGTTTGAGAGCTAGTGAGTGTGTCCATGATCTTATCCCTGGTTTCTTTTGCAGCTGCAGATAGATAGGGCTGGAGATGGGGAGGAGAAAGAAGTTTCCCTTAGCTTTGCCTCTCTGGCCCTGGGCAAAATTTCTTACAGCCAAACAAGAATTTGTACCTCTTGTAAAACTGCTTTTTTTTTTTTTTTCTTTTTGGCAAAAGAGAAATATCTGCCCCTTCTCTCAGCAACAATTCCTTTAGTTAAAATACTATTTTTTCTTCTTAATTAGGATTGGAAACGTATTTTTTTAAAGAAATCTTCAATGGAAGAAAAAATAAAAATTCAGGGAAACCTCAGTGATACCTGGATGGATCAACCATGATGTGGGTCCACCAGACCTTGCCTTCTTCTGTTCCTCCTGGCCACAGCATCACATCTAAAAGGAGCAATGTCCATCCTGCTGGCACCCAGCCCCATCCCTCCTGCTTAAAGCTGCTTCTGTTCTCTACAGGCATCTGCTCACCAGCCCTTTCAAAGGTGAGCATGCTAAAAATATCCTTTACTGCCTAATTTATTTACCTTTTGTATCAACCTTGGGTTTGTTTTTTTTTTTTTTTTATTTGGGTTATTCCACTATTCTGCTCCATAATTGAGGGTTGATTATTCTGCAGAACTGGCAGATGGGAGAGGTGCTGATTTAATAGCCTGGAAGATCTGATTCCTCATTTGATCTGAGTGCAGGTAGAAAGAATGCAAACTGCCCACAGGAGCAGGTCTCCATGGCAATTTGGAGGGTAGTCCTTGGAGGAGGAAAAGAAAAACCATACTCTCTGCCCACTCAGTCCACAAGGCAGCACTGCAATTAGAAGCTGCTTCATCCAATGGAAGCCAAAGTAAGAATCATAGAATAGCTTGGGTTAGTAGGTACCTTAAAGATCATCAAGTTCCAACCCCCCTGCCAAAGTCAGGGACACCTCCCACTACATCAGGCTGCTCAGTGCCTTGTCCACCCTGGCCTTAAACGCCTCCAGGGATTGAAGGGGCATCCACAACCTCTCTGGGCAACCTCTTCCAGTGTCTCACCACCCTCACTGTAAAGAATTTCTTTCTTATGTCAAATCTAAATCTACCCCCTTCCAATTTACATCCGTTGTTTCTGGTCCTCCCATCAGATATCCTATTAAAAAGTCCTTCCCCTGCCTTTCTGTAGGACCCCCTCAGGTATTGAGAAGTTACTATAAGGTCCCCCCTGAGCCTTCTCTTCTCCAGGCTGAACAACCACAACTCCTTCAGCCTGTCTTCATAGGGCAGTTGCTTCAGCCCTTTGACCATCTTTGTGGCCTTCTCTGGACCTGCTCCAACAGCTCAATGTCCTTCTTGCGTTGAGGGCTCCAGAACTGGACACAATACTGGAATAAGAACACTCATATAAGATCCTAATCATCTAGGTTGGAAGGGACCTTTTAGATATAATTATAGAATAGTCTGGCTTGGAAGGGACCTTAAAGTTCATCTGGTTCCAACCACCCAGTCATAGGCAGGGACATCTGCCTCTACACCTTGTCCAGCCTTTCCTTAAACACCTACAGGGAGGGGGCATCTACAACCTCTCTGGGCAACCTCTTCCAGTGTTTCACTACCCTCACCATAAAGCATTTCTTTCTTATATCTAGCCTGAATCTTCCTTCTTCCAATTTACATCATCAAATTCAACCTTCAGCCCAACTCTGACAACCCTCATACCTGGACAAGGACTAAGAAAGGAAAATGCCATGCAGTAGGGACACTTACGTGCAGGGGAAAAACAGAATGCCCTAAAAGAGACACCCTAGATTCTAACTGGGGCTGCCTTCCAGTCAAACTCCAGTGCTTCAGAAAGATGGAAGTGCAGGAGAAGTGGGGCTGCTGATGTCTCCACAAAACCTGTTCTGTAGACTTCAAAGCTCTCAGTCTGGCACCTTCTAAGAGGCTGCATTCAATTGTGTGACAGCAAAGTGAAGTAATTGAGTCGTGGGTGTGGGTGTGTAATGGTGACAAATTTGAGGCTAGAAGAATTCCCCACATCCCTTGGCTAATGATCTCCAAATTTCTATGCAAAACAAAAGCAATCTCTGTTTCACTGAACTGCAGTGAACAAACCTGATGCTAAAACACACCTGGCTGAGTCAGACTTCATTTTGGAACAACAAAAAAAATAACAAAAACCAAAAACCACCTCACCCAGGCTTAAGATAAGGTAGTTTTCTTTTAAGAAAAACAGGAAAACTGATCTGTGAATAAGGACAATCAGAATTAAAAACAGACAACCCTGAGTATTGCACAAGAAGAGGTGAAAAGACATAAATGAGAAGACATGAGATGATAAAAAACTTCATCTGCTTGTAGATTCTGTGAATTACCTCTCAAATTCCCCAGAGAAGGTAGGACCAGATTTTAAAAGTCTTCTACTTATGTGATTGTCCAGATGTAGGACATGAATATGGGAGTCTCATAGGGTTGTCATCACATTATGGGTTACAGTAATATTTCTGTATTCTGAGTTGGCTCAAAGTTCTAGAAAAGACCTCCATCCCCAGCTTTTCATTTTTCCTGGCAAACCATTGACATTTTTATCCAGTGTATCCCTCAGGAGAGCTCCTAATCCAGCATATTTCACTAGAATTAAATAAGGTGTGCATCCTTGTCATTCTTGTCACATGTTTCTACATGAATTTCAATTGCTGATGATAGCTCTACACAACCCAAGCTTTCAGCCTTCCTTCACAGCAGAGCAAGAAATGCTGATAACCCATAACGAAGGTTCTTATCATTGTATTTCTAGTTAAGTCAGAAGCAGAAACTGCCAAGAATCCTATTTCCTTGATCCTGAATCCTATTCTCTGACTTTTGCTTCCTATTGTCTGATTTTTTCTTCCCATTCTCGGACTTTTTCTTCCCAAACCAAGAAAATGAGCTAGAAGAAAAAAAGGCATTCACAGTACTTTCTTAAAGAAGGTCTAATATGAAAATTACTGGGCTTTGCCTAGAAATTCTGATTCCTTCCAGAATGGAACACAAAAAATTAAACATTTTGCAGTAAGTTCTGCAGCAGTTTGCCTTTCTGAGTGGAGGAGAGATGCATGAGATTAGAAACAGTCTAGGAAATAGTGGTTAGTGAAGTAGAAGCTATTAGAAATCGATTCTTTTATCATCATCTTGCTCTCTTTTGATATCAAAGTGGTTCTGCACTCCCCATGTTTTATTTCAGCTTACAATAAACAAAAATTTATCTTTTCAAAAAGGTATAAACAGATTGTCTTGTTCTCAGACTGAACTAACCTATACTATAAATGTAAGTAATAAATTTCCACCATTGTCAATCTAAAGTCAGTATCAACAACCTGTCTCTTAGGTTTCTTAATCTATAAATGAAATCTTTTAATCCAGACACACTTTTAGTAGCTTACAAACTGCCATCCTACACTTTAGTTGAAGCCTCCACCTTCCCAGGCAAGAATGATGGTGGAACCACCATCCCAGACAACAACCATGAGCAGTTCCACCAGGGTTTCATTCTCAAGGGTAGCTCAATGTAAATACTATCCACATCCAGCCTCAGATCAGAGAATTTTGGGCTTCTTTTAGGAGGATTCAAATTTTCAACCTAACATTGCTTTTCATAGTTTGTCAGATGCTCTATTATCCTTACCTCATTCATAAATCTTGCATTTGCAAAAAAAAATTAATCTTCTCATCTTTAGGAGCTAGGAAAATACCTAGGACTTCTTGACTGAGAGAGAAGCAAGGAGCTCATGGGGAGTTTATTGTCCTAGGTAAGGATGGGTAATGTTTTATATCAAAAATTGAAATCCAGAGCTTCTTTTTTCATTGCAATCTATCAATATTCACAACAAAAGCTACTGAACTTTGGAAGAAATCATATTGTGATGGTTCAAAACTCATTGAAAACAACCTGGCTATATACATTGTCTTTGAAACCATTTCAAGACTGACATTTCTTTAACTAACCCCTTCAGTTTCCCACATTCTTGTTGAAAAACTGCTACAAGTCCATGGGACACGTGCACAATATTACTCAGAGTCTTTCTTTGCCCCAGGGCTCTAGCTTTTTTTCTAAACTGCTCAGAACATCTGCTCAAGCTTTATTTTTTTGGATTTGTTGGCTTTTTTAAATTGTATTTCCTTCAGTTTAAAGAAAACATCCACGCAGAACATTTTCTTTCCTACATTACAAGAAGTTAATTCCATTAATCTAACACAAATGATAATACATGAAGTATCCACTGTGCTTCCTACAGTGTTCAATATGTGCAAATTTATATTCTTCCCCCCACCCCCTGGCCGTGAGGGTATTTTCCATACCTCTGGTGACATATGAAATGGAGCAAAATATTTTAAGTCAGTCTCTTCTCAAAAAAATACCCACTCTTCTCTTTAAATAACATGGAAAAATAGCTCTCCTCAGCCTTCTGAGCTTTATTTCCACAGATAACAGGGATGCCAGACAAGATACTAACTCAATAATGTGAGAACATACTCAAGAGCTATGTACTGTAAGAAATAAGAATATTTTGTCTTTTATTTTGCTGGCCTCAGATCTCACAGTGCAGCTTTGGTAAAACTTTTGGTTTGATCCTAGTGAAATGTAACTTCTCCATTCCTACTTTGGGATGTTTTTTTTTTTTTAAATTAATTTTAATGCCATGGCCCATATTGTTGAGACATTATTTAGGTCTAGGAAGCCTTGTCAAAGCCTGTTCTTTCAGACTTTATGTTCAATTGTGTGACACTTGTGAAATCTCATGGCTTTTTCTATCCACCTCCTACATTTCCCCCCATTAGGGTTGTGATTCATCTTCATTTCTTAATGTTCTGTACATTAAAATAGCAAATATGATGTTTAGGTTAAATAATCAACTATGCTAAGCCTTGTATTATTATATATTATAAATAATCCCTACCTTGAAGGGCTACAATTTAAATAGAGAAGATGGAAGGAAAGTAGGGGAAAAAGGGGTGGAGTCACAGGGAAAAATCAGTAATTTGCAGTCACAAGCCAGGACTTGAATTCTAGGGTTCTGTAATCCTTTTATTTCGATAAAACTATCCTTTTTATCAAGACAAGAATCATCCCAGACAAAAAAGAAACTGGAAAAATGCAGGCTTGACTCCCAGGTCTTCACTTGATGCTGCCATGATCAAGTGTGGGTCAATGGAAGAGAATAAAGTAAAGAAGATGCTGAAAACTGAATTTTAGAAGACACAGGTTTAGAAAATGAGTGAATGTGAAGAATATACCTTAAAAAAAAAACCAATTTCAAAGCTTTGTCTTAAAGAGAAATTTAGCACAAGTACTGAGTTTAGGTTTTGGGTTTTTATCTCCTCATCTTTTCCTTTTCTAGGAGTATGTTTTGCTGTTTCTAGCTATCTAAATATTGTTATGGTTTGTGTGGTCTGTTCTACCACCTTCTTAACCTAAAGGAGAAAAAGATTTGCAAGCAAGTACTCCTGGGGGACAGTTAAAGTCACTGGACAATGAAAGCTGCTTGTTCTGAGGTTCAGCATGACAGAACAGATCAGTAACTGCAATGAGGACACAGCAAGAATATTAGTTTTCATTTTTTTGTATTTGAAAGGAAATAATGGATGGCCTTCCAAGGCCATCTAGTCCAACTTCCTGCAGTGAGCAGGGACATCCTGCATTACATCAAGTTGCTCAGAGCATCAGCAAACCTGCCCTTGAATGTCTACAGGGATGGGGCCACCACCACCTCTCTGGGCAACCTGGGCCAGTGTCTCACCACCCTCATGGGCAAGAACTTCTTCTTCATATCTCATCTAACTCTGCTCTTCTCTAGTTTCAAACCTTTACCCCTCATCCTGTCACTCCATGGCCTGGCAAACAGCCCCTCCCCAGCTTTCCTGCATGCCCCATTCATTATGAACTTCAGAAATAAAAAACACAGCCATGTGTTTCTTTTAAAACTCCAAGAGCTAAAGAATTCATCCCTCCTTCTGTTGGAAACCAAACCTAAAGCTAATTAAGAGCTGGAGAAGTATTTTTGCAGCCCACACAATACTATGCAGCATTTACTTCGAAGGTATCCACAATTTCATCTAATCCTAATTCTATTCTATGATTCTATTCTCTCTCCCTTATGAGACCCCAAATGGAGAACTGCATCCAGCTCTGGAGCTCCCACTACAAGAGAGGCAAAGACCTGTTGCAGTGAGTCAAGGGAGGCCACAAAGATGATAAAGGGATGGAACTCATCTCTTGTGAGGACAGGCTGAGAGATTTGGGGTTGTTTAGCCTGCAGGGAGACCTTAAAGTGGTCTTAAAGTGCCTGAAGGCAACTTATAAGAAAGATGGAGAAAGACTCCTTGCAGGGATGTGCAGTAGTAGAACATGGGACAAAGGTTTTAAAGTGAAAGAGGGGAGAATTAGGTTGGATATGAGGAAGAGATTCTGGTGGTGAGACACTAGAACAGGTTGTCAAAAGAAGGGGAGTCCCCATCCCTGAAGATGATCAGGGTCATGCTGACAAAGCCTTGACCAACCTGGTCTAATAGAAGTTGTCCCTGCCTATGACAGTGGGGTTGGAACTACATGATCTCTGAGGTCCCTTCTAACCCAAACCATTCTATGATTCTATTAATCCAAAATATTTGGTTTTAATAAAATTGATTTTTGACATGAAAATACTGAGAGAGTATGTGGGCAAGACACAAATACACTCGGCAGGAAAAAAAGATCATAGAATCATAGAATCATAGAATAGTTTGGGTTGGAAGGGACCTCAAAGATCATCGAGTTCCAACCCCCCTGCCATAGGCAGGGACACCTCCCACTACATCAGGCTGCTCAGTGCCTTGTCCAGCCTGGCCTTAAACACCTCCAGAGAGGGGGCATCCACAACCTCTCTGGGCAACCTGTTCCAGTGTTTCACCACCCTCACTGTAAAGAATTTCTTTCTTATGTCTAGTCTAAATCTACCCCCTTCCAATTACAAAGATAGCCTTATTGACATATCTAGTGGTATTTGTTCCTGTGCCTATTCAAGGAGAAACTTGGCAAAGCATAAAAGAGGGAAATTCTTTATGGTGAGGGAGGTGAGACACTGGAACAGGTTGCTCAGAAAGGCTGTGGATGCCCCCTCTTTGGAGGTGTTTAAGTCCAAACTGGACAAAGCACTGAGCGGCCTGATGTAGTGGGAGGTGTTCCTGCCTATGGCAGGAGGGTTGGATCTAGATGATCTTTAAAGTCCCTTCCAGCACAAACAATTCTATTTTATCTATTTTAGGACCCTAGAAAGCTTCTAATTTCACAAGAAAGAAGTTGTAACTCTTTCCAACAAAATCACACTGCTTTCCTAAAGACTCCTCAAAGTATCTTCTCTACTACAGCACATACAAACCTAACTTTGAGTCCAAAATAGGAACTTCAGAAGAATCTGGTATCTTGCATACATAAAATAACCAATTTATTATGACATCATTAGATGAAAAATGTCCTATCCTTGAAACAGATATTCATAAACATAATGCAAATGTATTGTAGGAAAAACTTTCCACTGCACTCTACCTCTTATGACCACTTAACCCAGTGGGCAGTTACATTTCCCAAGGGTTTATGTGTGTGTTCACATCACTGCTGATGACATCAACAAAGAGAAGAGCTAGAACAAATCATTTCTATGTGTCCATGCTTGCAAATAGAAGCATCATCATCAAGTTCAGCATGAAAACCCACGTAAGGTGTGTGAAACCTGCTTCTGCATTGGTTCAGTTAGTGCCCACATAATATCAGTGTCAGTGATTTTCCATGGTTTAAAAAAGACAAAAAAAAAAAAGCATTTTCTGATGTTCATTTTCCTTGAGAACTAAGGAGCTTAACAGCAGCTAAGTCACAGCTAGTTTTATGAGTAACATAAAAGATAATGAGTTGAATAATAATGACAACACTTAGCACTTACGTAGCTGGGTGTACTTTTTAAGTGCTGTACAAATACTAAATAATTGATTTTAATTAAAAAGGCCTTGAGAGGGATTAAAAGACCCTTTAAATAAGTGAGAAGCATTGCTCCTTACCTCGATGAGGCAAAGAACTGGCTCCAAATGCCTTCACGTTTGAAAACCATTAAGAAGCTGACACCACATCCTCAGCTTAGGGAGAAATAATACTTAACCACAAAGAATCAGCCTTTGGAAATCAGTGAAGCCATCTGAGCTAGGAAAAGCTGTAAGATTAAACTCTAAATTATATATCACAGCTTTTTCCTTTTTTTTTCTCTTTTTCCTTATTCCAGAAACTTCAACCTTTTGACCTATCAGACAAAAATTACCACTGATTTAATTTCCTTAGAACATTTCCTTAGAAATTTTTGCCTGCTCTCTAAGATGATGTTTCTTTCCTCAGTTGTTCTGTTTCTTATCAGCTGTGGTGCTCATAGCTACAAAACAAAGATGCTTTCTATAGAACAAAGCTGTTTTCTTTCTTTTTTTTCTGTAAAACCATAACTTTTAGGGCTTGTTCCTGCCACAGAGAGAACTGCTGCACTTTCAGAGACCTCCTTTTCTTCCTTGTAAGAAGGAAGTTGTCCATAAAGGGGCAGTATACAGAGCCAACTGATTTTCACAACCTTATTTTACATGATTTAAAAAAAAAAAAAATTGCTAGGAGACACTCCTCTAAGGCTACCCTTGCATCCCAGCTGCCATTCTTCCTATCATAACCAAAATATCAGGGTTTGCAGCAAGCAGGAAGCTTCAGCTTGTTCTCACAGCTAATTTTCAGTCTCTCTTTGCCCAAATGACTTTCCATCATTCCCTCTTTCTGCCTCCCTTTTCCCTTTCACAACAGATCTCCAGGGAGCTGGGATGCATCTCTCCATATTGCTTTTCATTTTCAAGCAGACAAACATTTCAATCCACACCCTGAAAGGCAATTTGTTCAGGGCAAAACCCAAATTTATACCTAACTAATATACAATAAAGCCAGTCATTGCTATCTCTGCTGAAAAACAGGACAAGATCCCTCTGGTGACAAAACTCCATTGCTGTTCCTAACCATTTTCAGCAATCTGAAGATATTTCAACTAAAATTATATAAAACATCACTCCTTTTTATCACAGGTCTATTAGTTTTTTCATCTCACAGTCTCAGAGGTCACTGGTGGATCCCTGGGACCACATCATATCTACTACAGGCATCTTCTAAGTCTCCAAGGACAATGAAGCCCTGATTTCTGATCAGCAAATTTTATGAGAAGCAAGGAATTGCTGTTTGCATCTAAGACTTTATAAATTTGCCCATGGAAAAGGTAGGGAAGTGTAACACATTCTCTGGAGGAGGTTGTGCAGGAGAAAATAGAAGAGTACGAAAACATGAAAAATAGATGAAAAATAATCAACAATTCTGGATTGCTTTTGTATGCCAAGGTAGGGTGTTTGGAAGGTTGCTCAAAATTGCATGAAAATAGCAGGAAAAGCTTGTCTGGAGACATTTAAGAGTAGATTTCATCCCATCACACCCTGAATAAGAAACTATTCAGGATTTCAGGTCTCCCTATGCCAGCACATGCATCATGCCAAGGCTTAGGACTTGAGCATTAATCTAGTATTTTTAGAGCACCAAAACCTTAATCTGTGGATTACAAATTCTGAAAAAGCCAAAGATTTTTGCAAGATAAGGGGAATGAGAAAGGGGCAAAATGGGAGATGTTATTGTACCTAGGCTTTCAGTGGAAAACATAATTCCCTTTTTTCTAATCTATAATGTGCAGCTGATTTACTGATAGCCTGTAGACCTCACCATCCCTATCTTGCACCATGGGCAGTGACTGATTTGCATCAGAGCACAATGAAAACACAAGTATTGCTAGTAATTTTTCTTATAACAAAGTGGAGAAAAAAAAAATTCACATCTGCACAGCAGCTTTGAGAAGAGATGATTTTAAAGATGGGTTAAGCAGCTACAGTTAACATTTTTCTCTAGGTAAAACTGATATTGTCTGCAAACTCTTCCTCTTTCACAACCTCTGAGGAAGGTCTGGGATGTTGCAAGTTTAGCACCTCTCCAGTGGTTATCTTGTGCTTAAAAACTGCTGTTATCTGGCTGTGGATTCCCTCTGTCATGGATTATCTGTATAACCTTGAGTGAGGCAGAGGATCAAGTCCCAGCCATCAAATCCAAGTCCATTTCTGTTTAGTCTTTTGTGATTTTGCCCTTTGGAACCTAGTGATAATTAAAACATTGATATTTCTGAGGCACTTTTGCATTAGAGCATTTCAGGCCATAAATCCAGACAGACAGGGTTGGGGTGACATGCAGATTGAGGCTTTCTCTTCAAGATGTATGAAGTTCAGCCACAGTTCACAGCCAGGGTGACTGTATTTTCCAAAGCATCCTGTGTGATGTGATAACAGGAGCCAGCATCATGTTATCAGCCAGCATCAAGGGATAACAAGATGTTATCTCTGAGAGGATAATTCACCAGCATTTGCACAGATTACTTAGAACAGATGTGCATCAAAGTTGATTATTCCCTTCATTTGTATTAATAGGTGTATTAGGATATGGTATGGCCTCACAGTAATTAATTTGACGGATTTGACTTAAGGAGTTGACCAGGAACTAATAAAAATTTAATGAGGGGTCATGCTGGAAGTTGTTCTTCATGCTGCAGTAGGTTAGCAGAAATACTCCTTTGCTGCTGAAATCCTTTTGCTTTTCCTCCTGTGATGACTGAATGAACTTACAGAGTACTCTGGGAAGGGATTGCTTCCCAGATTCTCTAAAATTTTTAGGCATATAGGAAAATAAAAAAAAAATCAAAAAAACAACCAACAAAACCTCCAATTTCAGGTCCTGCACATAGGCAAAATATTTAAGGAATGAATAAGCATTCCAGGAGCCTGGAAGAGCACAGCTGGATTAAACCTGGCTCCATACACTTTGCTTTTCTATGGACTTCTTGCATAACCCAGATAAATCCCTCAAATAATCTAGGATATAAGACAACCAGCTTTCTGAGTAACCACAGTACAATGCAAGTCACCTCCACTTGATGATGGTTTTATTTCCTTTTGTTAGTACTTTTTAATCGTAGTTTTGAGTCATTGTGATGCACATCTACATCCATATATCAGAAATAATCATAGAATCATAGAATGGTTTGGGTTGGAAGGATCATTCAAGATCATTGAGTTCCAACCCCATGGCCATGGCAGTGACACCTCCCACTAGACCAGCTTGCTCAATGCCTCATCCAGCCTGGTTTTAAAAACTTCCAGGGTGGGGGCATCCACAATCTCTCTGGGCAACCTCTTTCAGTGTCTCACCACCCTCACAGCAAAGAATTTATTTCTTCTATCCAGCCTGAAGCTCCCCTCTTCCAATTTGCCTCCATTACCCCTAGTCCTGCCATCCTGGATCCTTTTCAAAAGTCCTCCCCCAACCTTTCTGAAGCCCCTTTGAGGTGCTGATAAGCTACTCTGAGGTCCCCTTTGAGCCTTCTCTTCTCCAGGCTGAACAAGCCCATCTCCTTCAGCCTGTCTTCATCAGGGAGGTGCTCCAGCCCTCTCATCATCCTCATGGCCCTCCTCTAGATATTTCTAATACAATATAGTGGTTTAGTAACACGTGTCCCTTTGTGTTGTAATATCTGAATCACAGAAATTTCTCAGCACAGGCAGAGACCTGTGCAGTCCACCTCTGTGCCAAAATAGGCTTGTTCTCTACAATTATTCTGGAATGATTGTCTCAGTGGGTAGACACTTCAAGGTGTGTGACTTCTGCCACTTTTCTCAAGCAGAGGATTTGACAAATCCACAGTTTCTAGGGTCAGGAAGGCTTTTAACCTCTACATTTTCTCCCCAGAAGGCTGCTCCATTGACACTGTTTTGCTGAGGAATGGAGTTGGGGTTGTTCAGCC
>VZTY01008683.1:9512-28881 GCA_013400935.1 Turnix velox
AAGTTCATTTAAGGCACTTTATATAATGTAAGTAATTAATTTGGTTAAAAAAAAAAATTGAAACAGTTAATGGTATATTTCTTTGCAATTAAATTTTCCTCTCTTCTTTTGTAACATGTTTTAATAATGTCCCACATATAAAATTAACAGAGCCCATAAATGTAAGTAATTAAGCTTAAGGTTTACTGAATTAATCCTTGATGTGATTAATTTTTACATCTGAAAAAATTGTAGAATAATTGACTAATTATTCTAATGGATCTGCTATGCTCATCAGTTTACTTTGAGTAAAAGCTATAGGGTTATGTAGCTGATTCTATAGCTAGAATTCTATAGTCTTTTCCATCTTATCCCATCTGATCTGATAATCCCTATTTTAAAAAAAAAAACTGTATCAGGAATTTAAACCATATTTTGATTATCCCATTTTATCAGAGAAGCTGAAAATGAAAATTGAAGCCTATGAAAACTGATGATATTTCACTTTTCTTTTCATGTTCTATTTTTCTTTTCAGGAAAGATGTAAAAAATAAGAAAACCCTAGTAGTTTGGAAACAAAGTTTTTAATTTCTTGTTGAAATTTTCACTGCTTTCATCAACTCTGTTTATCTTTTTTATACTCATCAGCATCACTTCTCATTTCCATTTTGAAGATCAGACCTAATCCAAACTTTTTTCCTTTAGATTATTAGCTTCCTGTGTACCTGTCAAGCAAAGAAAGTGAGGTTGTATTAACATTTTTTTTCTACAGCCCTGAGGTGCAACAACTTGTATTAACTGATGTCTGACACCCTTCTTCAATGTGGTGTGTCAGATAGCTTACGAAATGCTTAGCTCAGGCATCTTGTCACCCAGTCTACTTCCCTCTACCAGTAAATATCAACTGAGTGTTCCTTTCACACCAAACTTCAATATTTGATATTTACTAATAACAATTGTTATTTACGGTAACTATGGACTCATCTAGTTCTCCTAGCCTCTCTATAGTCTTTTTCAGGCTGGCAGGTTTCTTTAACCTCAGAATGTTTCATTTAGTGCTCAAACCTACCCATGAGTAAAATAATTTCCTATTCATGGAAATTAAGACTAGAAAAGATCTGTGCTATCTAGTTTGTATTCCTTGGTAAATGAAGGTTATGGAGTGTTGCTGATTTAGTTCCCTACCTTAAGTAAAATGTAGTATCTCATCTGATCATCAGATGTCCTATTACAGGAAATCTGTGAGCACTGTTATGAAACTGTTCTCATCCACCACTGCTCTCATTACATAAGTTTACAAGATTTTCTTCTTTGTGTTTGATTTTGCTATTAACTAATAGCTTCAAGGATGTTTTAGTTATTTGCTGTGTGTTTAATCCTGACAGATTCTGGTCAAACCACCCTGTAACTGTAAATTTTTCTTGAAAATCTCTGCTCGATAAGGTTTGTAAACTTTTTGTTCTGTAAGGCACCATTAGAAATCCTCCTCGCTTTTACAATTACAGTTGAGACACATCAGAAAGCACTTATTTAATCAGCATAATGGTTGTCCCGTTAAGCAGTGATGGCTCTATATTTATGGAAACAAAATCAAGTAAAATGACTTATATAAATACAGGTCATCAGTGGTTACCTCTCCCAGCTACAGATCTTGTTAGAGAATAAATTAGTTTGAAATGAGCAAGTTTCTAAAAGCCTGTGTTGATTGGATTCATTGATTCAGTTATTTATTATTTGAGCCCATAATTTGCTAGGATTAATCTCATGCTGACAGGCCAATAATTACTCAGAGCATCTCATTTAGCATGTTGCAAAAAGGCATACTTAGTTTTGATCTTAAACTTATTTTGCAGTTCTACAGTGTATAAAGTTTTTTACCAGTTTTAAAACTTATATATGTAGAATTTTAAAATGCTGATTTGAGTGTATCTAATAAAATGTTTCTGTCTTTGTTTTATTGATCATTTTACTTTTTCATCTAATTGATAGAATGACAGTACTGGTATGACTCTATGCTTCCAGTACATTTGGGTAGTCCTCATTTCTATTGGTGACTGTCCTGTCATCTAATTAAGTTTATCTACTTATTATTTTTATCAATTCTCTGCATCATTATTACATTATACATTATATACATTATACATGTATAATTCATGTATAATTACAACAAGATATATTCTACTTTAATCTTATATATGATGAGAAATATATATATCAATCTTATTTCTTTTATTATTTTTCTTCAGGTGGCTTTCTTTACAACTGTGACATTTTAAACAGCTATTCAAATATTCTTCAACTATTCCTAATCAATGTGTTTTTTTCTATTTAAATTCCTTCTCTGAAATGCTTTGTCTCATAATTATTCAGATCTCATCTAGTAGCCAGTACACATATATGTCTATGTATTTGTTTGCAGGTGCGTGTCTGTATATGTGTGGGGGGTTTTTTTTGGTTTTTTTTTTTCCTAACATAAATGACCAAAAGTAACCAAGTAATTTTTGGGTCTAAAATTAACAGACAGAAGCAAAGAAAATTCGGACTTTTCTGTCCCTAAAAAGTAATTACCTTCCTGGTGGACAGAAGTTAATCCTGTATCATTCTCTCCACTGATTTGATCTAAACAAGATCAAACCATATTATCTTATCTGAGGTGATTAAGCATTATAGAGATTATCAGTTTGCTAAGAACTGATACTAAAAATTCACCTTGCTAAGTGAACATGAACTGTTACTTTAGAAATGACAAGAGAGAATTTTAAGGTCATTAGGGAGGCTGTTAACAATAGCTATAATAAATTCCATAGTAAATTACCCTTAATTAGCAGAAACAAATGTTATGTTTTTCTACTTCTCACCATCCTTTGCTTCTGGGCTCTTTCTTGAATGTGTATACTGAGTAAAATATTGTTGCACTTCATTTTTTTCTTATTTAAAATGCATCTGTATTATAATTCTTTCATCACGAAGTAGGTCATGTACTAAGAGGGCATGATTATTCTTCTAATTAACTGGAAGTCATTTGGCCTTCAACCTCACAGAATTTAGTATGCATCTGAGGCATAGATTAGTAGCCTGATAATACATCCCACTGAATGTCCCATTCCTTAAATTATCCAGCCTGAGCACTCCTTGGAAGGCTATCAAATAAACAAGTGAAACTGCTATAACTAGTTAAGTACCTGAACTTAAAGTATGTGTAAATAGAAAAGTCCTCTTTTAAGTTTAAATGCTATTATTTCAAAATCCATGCTGTGCTCCAAGTACTCTAGTAGACAGAATTGTAGACAAGAGGTTCCTAATTCATAGTGGGGCAGATAACCAAGAGTGCTCTGAGTGTTTCATGAAAAAATTTAAGCATGAATCTGATGTCTACACGTTCAGTAAAGGCCCTTGAAGAGCAGAGAAGAGTTCACTGTCTTATAAGCAGACTTGCTCTGCTCCTGACATGTTGGGTGCACCTCTAGCAACCCAAGGCTGCTTGGCTCCTGGAGAAGTGATGCAGCAGGGGGATGTGCCTGAAGAAAGGGATCCTGGCCTTGGACCAGCAGATGGATCTAGCTGCATTGTGCCTTCATCCTCTTTCTCTCTGAGTTGGGGACCCAGGAATCATCACCTTTCCAAGAGGCAGGCAACTGAAAACTCCCTTTCCCAGCCACATGGAACAGCTCTAAGGCAACACATGATCCATAGTCCAGACTGCATTAAAAAAACCAAAACACCTGCTAGAAACATTCCCCCATATAATTGTATTTACCCTCCTCTTTTAACAAGTACTATTACGTTGTTAAAACTCTTTAATATTTAGTAGTTCAAATAATGAGAGCTACACCAGGACTTTAATAAACACCTATTTAAGAAAAGAAGCTCTAAATTATTATCTAGGTTATTGAGCTGAAATATTTAGAACAGTATTTGTTAATTTTATTCTGTTTTGCTTGAAGACTTAGATAATTTTCTGGTTATCGCTGCTATCTCTTGATAAATGCTGTCCCTGATACTGACAGGTTGTGGCTTTTTTTTCCTTCATGTACATCTGTTCAAAGATCAAATTCAGAATCTTATAAATAGCACTAAGCTCATCCCCCTTGAAGCAAGAGGATATTTTAGGCGTTCTCCAATGTATAAATTCAACAGAGTGGATTTTTCATCTTAAAGTATCTTAAAAAGTAAGTAAGAATTCCAAATTCTGTAGCATACCTGGTTAAGTAATGATTCCATTCTTTATCATGGCAGCAAAGAGCAGTAAAGACTTTCTGAAATTGAATTGCTGGGGGAGAGGCAGCAACTAAAGTTTTTTAAAACATGACTAACTGGTGTGCAATTCCAAATCAAACCACAGTAAACAGCTTAGTAAAATTAATTTGCATTAATTCATACTTACAATGTAAAAATTCTTTTTCTTCGTTTGTAAATCCTGCATGATTGGTCAGCAGTTATGAAAATGAGAATAACTTGTACAGTGAATGCTGTAGGTAAGTGAAGGAATCAAATCCCCACAGATTATTCTGAGATATATTTAGAAACTTTAAGATGCAGCATTTCAAGGTCCAAATCTTATCAAATTTTACCTTACAAAAAAGGTTTGCAAACATCAACTGCACAAGCAGCGTGGGCTTGATAAATACAAAGATAACTGTAAGAATGACCATGAAATAAAATGTGTATTTTTTCCAATGGTATTTGGAAGGCTGGAAAAGAGGGGGAAAGCAATCAAAATGGGGAATGTTAGAAGAGATTAATATCTTAAATGAAAATCTAAGTAATTTGGATATGGTTGTGATTGTCAGGCTGTACAAAATCTCTGTGTGTTTGAGGAGTTTAACCACATAAATGCTGGCCAAGTGATGAAACACATGCATCCATCTGCCTTTAAAGGCAAATCCTGCTCAGGCCTTTGTTTCAATCATTAAAGAACATCATCTGGGAGGAAAGGAGGCTGAGGGGGGTCTTCTCAAGGTATATAAAGAGTAAAGGTGAGAAAGCCAGAGTTTGTGAAACCCCATTGGATTGGACATGACCCTGGACAACCTGCTGGGCTAGACCAGGCAATTTCTAGAGGTGCAAACCAGGTGCCCTTCAGCTTCCACCTTTCAGTGGTTTTGTGACCACTGAACTCATGCCCTGCTCCAAACTGGTGTAGTGACTTTAACACCTGTAGCTCACCATAAAGATAACATAGGCAAAACACAGCCTATCCAGAATCTCATGGATACTCCTACTCATGGCATGGAATTACTGGTCTTGGTAGACCTGCAAGTTTTCAGGTTGCTTTCTTCATTTATTGTTAGCTATATTAATATGTGAGAAACACCTAGACCAAATCTAAGAATTAATAAAGTTATCTCTGCAACTTAAAACAGTCTATAATGCCAGAACTTACTTGGTATTTTACAGAACCAATGTGCTTCTTTTCTTTTGCTGCTTGCATGCAAACTAGATCATCAGCCCAGCTTATAGATAGCATGTGGGAAAATGGGCCCAGAGTATGCAAAATTCAACTAATTAAAAAAGCAGGATTGACCCTCTCCTAGGTTAGTTACACTGTGGAAGGGAAACCAGACAAGTTGTCCCTTTCTGAATCTAACCAGTGTTTAGCTATAGAGCTGACTCATGGGGCAGCAGGAATGAAAGATGTTTTTTTAGCATCTTTTCTTGACTCTTGAATCATTGAGTCCTCTTCAAAGGCATGATGTCCTATTCAGAGGCATGTAACTAACCAGTGAGCAAGTTTATCAGGTACTCCAAGTATGCCAGCTACAGTGACCTTAAAAAGAAATCACTAATTCTGTGAATATATTTGCATTGTTCCAATGTTTTTTGATGGTCATAATAATATTGCAAAGCATAACATTCAGAAAATAGTAATTCTTTCGAAACACAAAATACTTCTTAAAAACATTTCTAAGCCAAATCTTCTTTTAAAATAAGAAATGAACTGTTTAAAACAATGCTTTTACTGACAATAGCAGGACTAGGGGAAATGGATACAAGTTGAAGGAGGGAAGATTTAGGTTGNAAATAGTAATTCTTTCAAAAAACAAGATACTTCTTAAAAACATTCCTAAGCCAAATCTTCTTTTAAAATAAGAAATGAACTGTTTAAAACAGTGCTTTTACTTGATATTTATCTTCCATAATTTCATCAATTATTTTTGGTAACACTATCAAGACAGGAAGTTTTTAATGCCATTTAAAAATTTATATACAATAATAAATTATAAGATTAATTTCTTTATTAAAAATGAAAGTAAAGAGTTAATTTTTATAACTTCCAAATCATAATGACTTTCTGTGGAAAAATCCTCTCAACTCTGTGACTTTAAGTTTTATTGATTTCATTTCAGTTTAGTACAGTTCAAAATATAGATATTGTCTTGTTCCAAAGACTATTTTATCAATGCTTAAAATCTTTGTTTTCAAACAGAATGTCAAATTTTGACCAGTTTCAGATGGATTTTTACCAATCCAATTATACCATAGACGACCAGGAAGAATACAGCAGCTATGGATCTCATGAAAACCTCTGTGGAAGCAGAAAGTAAGTATATTAAAAATATAAAAAAGACAGAAGTTCTCCTTAAGAGGAGTTTCTCCTTAAGGAGATACCAATCAACATGTCTGTGGTAGGAGGTGGGGTGTTGCTGCAGCTTCCCTGTTCAGTAGCTGATGGATCCAGCTGGTCTTGGGGTTTGTGGGAGCAGGAAACAGCAGCAGGAGATTATCTAAGCTTTCCTGAAGGCAGAATTATTAATAATTAAACCTTTCTTTATAAAGGATTGGGTTCCTTGTTACTTTTATTCTTGCAAGTAATACGGATTATTTACCTAATTGGAGTGACTGAGCTTTATGTTATTAATGTGATTTTTGGGACACAGATCCCTTGAAATTATTTAAGGTTTTAGTCAGGTTCAAGGAAAAAATTATAGAATCATATAATGGTTTGGGTTGGAAGAGACTTTAAGGATCATCTAGTTCCAGCTGGGCAGGGACACTAGACCAGGTTGCTTAAAGCCCCACCCAGCCAGGGATGAGGCATCCACAGCTTCTCTAGGCAACCTGTTGCAGTGCTTCACCAAGTAAAGAATTTCCTCCTAATCTCTATTTTAAATCTATCCTGTTTCATGTTAAAACTGTTACCCCTCATCCTATCATAGACTCCCTGGTAAGAGTCCCCTTCCTAGCCTTCCTATTGCCCCTTTAAGTACTGCAAGGCAACTATGTGCCTCTCCAGAGCCTTCTCCATGCTGAGCGACCTCAGCTCTCTCAGCCTGTCCTCATAGGATGGTTGCTTCACCCCCTGATCATTTTTTTGTGGTCCTCCTCTGGCCCCTCTCCAAGAGATCTATGTCTTTCCTGTGCTGAGAACTTGCTCTGCTGTGATTTGCTTCTTGTCCCAGGAACCAGACAGGAGACAAACCTCCAGCTAGTGCTTTAGTCCCATCAGAAATGCTTCTGTCCTCTCAGAGCTACACTGGTCGGATTTTTCAGCCAACGTACAGTCCCAACACACATCTTGGTTATGTTGATGGATTTGATGAGGAACCTCCTTTGCTAGAAGGTAAAAATGAAATTGCTTTGTGTGGCCTGCACTAGTGCCATCACTAGGGAAATAACAGCAGAGCTGCCAAGCTGCTGTGTGAGCTTTAATCAACAGCCCCTGCCCTGCAAACCTGCATTTTCAGAGTTGAATTTGACACGGTTTCGCTCAGCCTTATGAAAAGCAATAACACATATTTTGCTACCACTAGATGACAGCATAACAACAAGGTTTGCATTCACATTTCAAATATTTTTTCCCACTCTGTGTTTATCTCTGGTACATATTGGAACATCTATAATTAATAAATATTGATAATAATCCTTTTCACATCTCTACTAATAAATGTAATAGTTTGAAGATGCTAAATAGATTGTTTCTGTGGGAAACTGAGAAAGCTGTTTTCAGCTTCAATTAGTTAACTACATGAACAATAACATTCTTGCTGATGATTGAGCTATCCTAATGCTACTGTCTGATTTTGTACTTTACAAATTACTTGGTTCACATAAAAAATATATCATCGAAACGTTTGGGTTTTATTTTTTCAGTATAATGTAAAAAGAGCACATTCAGGGTGCTTTTGCATATGATAAGGCAAGTATTTTTTTCACTGCTTAACTCTTACTGCCTTAAAAGCACTCTTACTGCCTTAAAAGCAGCAAGAACAATCTATAAGATATTGATAAATGCTAAATCTTTACCTCTCAGAACTCCAAGCATTTAACTCCAGAAGCAGCCCTCCCTGCAAAAAGGCTGTTGATATACAACTGCTTCTGATCCTCAGGGCTTCAGAGATGTTCATATCTGTGTACCAAATAAATCTGACCAAAGACATGTGTTTTAATACACTACAACTTTATATTATCTTTTTGCCTCAGCTCAAGGTGAATTGGTGGAAAAAGGCAAAGACTCAGCTTCCCAAAGAGATCTAATATATTGTCAATCTCAGTGATTCTGGCATCCAATTCTGAAGCTGAATTTTCCCCTTGCTTGGAGCATCTTTGGGCAGATGGTTACTCTTTGCAAGCTGAACTGTTTCTGCAGAAGTTCTAAGAGAAATCTTTGCCCCAGTAAACTGATTGGCAGAATTTTGTTCTGTTTCTAGAGGTCCTAGGTAATTACTTTTTAAATACCAAAAAAGCTTATGAAGCACTGCATAAAGTATTAATTTGCCTTGAAGGGAAGAATATAAATTTAAGTGCCTCTGGCAGTCCAGGCTTAAGACTCTTGTCAGACTTACCAGAATTAAAGCATATATCTCTATCCTCTGTTCTAAAGTATCTTGAATTCTGCAGTTACTCTTAATTAGCATACTTTTCACCATCTAGGTTAGTGTGTCACTACATATATATGTTTTAAATACTTGAAAAACAAATACTAACTCAAAAATGCTGAGAGCATTTTTTGATTCACAACATAAAATTTGATTTAATGAACTCAGATTAAAATTTAGAATCTGAGCTGACTTTTAAATGTGCTGGGTATATAGCAGGGACAGCATCTTCCTAATAGAGAATGTGTCATCCTACAATAGCATCTTCAATAAAGCAATTAATTTGTTTGCTTGTTTGGAGTTTTTTGGTAGCTACTGGGTTTCTGTGAAAGTTTTGTTTTATGGTAAGCAGCTAACAATCATGGAATTTCTTGTTGCAGAACTTGGGATCAATTTTGAGCATATATGGCAAAAAACATTAACGGTTCTAAATCCAATGAAGCCTGCAGATGGCAGCATTATGATTGAGACGGACCTCACTGGACCCATGGTTTTCTGTTTGGCCCTTGGAGCAACACTGCTTCTGGTAGGATGGAGCAGATAGTTTGAGAGCTTTCTGTTCTAACACGTTCGTGCCCAGGTGCTAATGCCAAGGAAGTTGTGGAAGATGTAGCAGTGACATAGATCAAGTCATGTGCTGCCATTTGTTCTGATATTATATGTCAAAAATTCTCTTTGTGCTTTGAAAGTGCCTACATAAAGTTTAAATATAATACAGATGTATACAGGTGAAGTGATGTGTTTCTTCCAGTATAAATAAAGGACCACATAATTTTGGGAGTGGGTTTTAATGGAAGCAAAGGACAGATCTGTGCAGTGTCTGTCCTATGCAGACTGAATACTTAAAGCATGGCAGTGTGTGCCCTAAAGAGGGATTTTTAAGGGAATAAAAAGGCATAAAGTCTGGTTCAGTTTTTCAGACAGTCTTGCTACCATTTTGAAATTATTTTTTCTCAGTGTACTAGAACATTAGCCTTACATAATTAAAATAATGTGGGAAGGGAAGTGGCCTCTTTTGACAATACCTTGCTGTAAATTTTGCGAGTGCTTTCTCAGTTTAGGTTCTTTTTCTGCATTAGGTACTAAGCAAAATATTTAACCTGCCTGTATTTAACCTCTTTCCTCTTTATGAATATAGCTTTCCTACAGGAGGAAAGTTGTACAGGGATTATATGTTAGTCCTAAATTCACCTATTTATCACTGACAACAAGGGCCCTCCAGTGCTGCTGAAGTACAGCTCTGACTGTCGCCAGCAATTTATCAGATGGGGATGAGGTAGGACCATTCTGGGAAGGACTTTACTGCTCTAGCAACCGAGGTGAGAGAAACAGGGCTCTAATTCTCCATTTCCTCTCTGATAAATAGTGCTGAATTAGAAGACTCTTGCAAGTTCTTACTCAATTTGTAATGTGAGTGCAGTGCTTTGAATGGGCAAGATGCAATATAAATAGCTAGTATTATTATTCATGTCCCTATAAAAATAAAAATCCATTAAAAGGGTGGGAGAAGCAGGAGGAAAGAGAATAAAAGGAAAAGAAGGTAAGAAGCTAGAGAAGATGGGCTATTTTCCATCTAGATAAATAAAGGTATGAGGAGAATAGAAGAAGAAAGGGTAGGATTTGTTGTAACTGGGAAAATGGAAGAAAAGCTGAAAGAATTAAATAAAATAGCTGCTCTTGATTTTGCTCTCTGGATAGACAGCAGTTATAATGAACATTAAACCACTATTATTGAAATAAAGTACTCTAATTGCCATATTTACTCTAGGATGTGAAGCGTTTTAAGTATCATTAGAAAAACAACTATTTTCAGTGCTCCAGTTTTAGGTCAGCAGAACTCCTCTGATACAATCTAGTGTTTTTGTGCCACAAGCTCACAGCAATAGGTCTGTAGGATTTCCATGGGCCATCTCATATATTCAGGCTGCTCATTTTGCCTCAGATGTATTTGAATACTAAAGTGGCTCTTCAGCTGTGTAAGCTGTGATATCCTCCTATACTTGAATAACTCTTCTCTGATAATACCAGGAACATAATTTGGTGGAAAGCTCGTTTCTAAAAATAGTTAATAAATTTTATTTAGTTTCACCTTTTTAACCACAGAAAAATATGTAAAGAGATTCCTCAGATGATGACGATTCTTTCAGAACACAGAAGAGAAAAAGATTGTTCACCTCACAGCAGTTTGTCTCCTTCATACTGGTGGAAAACAGGGCAGCTCCACTGCAGACAGAGAAACAACAGCAGTGCAAGAGCTAGCAGAAGCCTGAGCTTCAGCTGCTTTGCATTTTACATAGTCATTTGTACGAATTCAGACTTCCCCCATCCACTTAAAACTAAGGCTCATAGTACCCACTCCAGGCAGATGCAGACAAGTGCACAAAGTCTGACTTTCTTCTAACCTTGTTCCTTCCGCAGGACGAATTTAGCTCTTTCTATTCATCAAAGCCTGCCAGACTAATCAAGCCCTGATTCTGATTTTGCTTACATCACTGTGAATTGGGAGTACTCCTGTGTGTGTGTGAGTCAATGCATTTACATATGTTAAGAAAACCTAGAGTTGGAAACCTACATGTTCAGATGCTTTTTTCCCTTTTCTCTCTGGTTCTCCTGCATCACAAGTCAAACATTTCACTGAGTGGAGGTTTCAGTGAGCTGCTAGTGCTAGTGCTCAGCTATGTCTCAGTAATTTCTTAATCTTAAACTAAACTGATAAATAATGCTGTGTGAAATAATTAAATACACTGAAATAAACAGACTAGAACCTTATATTGTTGTCACATCTGCTGGAAGCAGAGCTTTTCTCAGTTGGTTTGTAATGGAAGTTGGCCTAAACCATTGTGGATGTTAAATTTGTTACAAATTTTTAATAAACAATGTAATTAATAATAATCTCAGCCAGTATTGCTCTCCCACACTGTCTTCAATTTTTCCTTATTATTTTAGTAGTACACTGGCAAAGAACTCTGTATCTAAATAGGAAGATTTCTTATGTTCTTAGTTCAAGAGAGGAGTATTCTATTAGTGTGGAATGCACTGGTGGGGGAAAAAACCAACACTGAGGGTGTTGTGAGGATGTTAGCAACCTGGTTGTGCTTGACCTATGCTTGAGGAGAAGAACCAGAGTAAAACTCAGCAATGAGCCAGCTATGTCTGAAAACAGGATAATGGTGCTGATGTAGAGGCAGTTCTTATTAACTGAGGCTGCCTTTAGCGTAAGTCAGCTTGCACATCTCTCTAGCTGCAGCATGTGAGCCCTCAGAATCTGCAACAGTAGGACTTTTGAGTCATGACATCTATAGGTTAGGCTCTCTCCACTGTGTTGTTTCTGATCATCTCAAATACTACTGGCATCCAAGGACCAGTTTCCACCCAAATGGGTATAGGAAGCAGGGTCCTCCAGGAGAGTCGTTTTCCCCCAGGTTTTATTAAATGTATGGGTGAGTCAAGTAGGAGGGGATCTTAGTCCTCCCTAGCCATTGTGGAAGAGTTACTTGTAAATATTGCAAAACATGATAAAAGCTTCAATAATATTTGCACCTTGTCTATCCCAGGAGAATCCAAATACATACTATAAGCCTCCATTAGTTTTTATTTTCGTGTGGTTTATCATAGGTGTGCAGTATAAAGATGTGCACAAACACTGCTGTATTTTAAGTATGTGCATATATATTAGGAAAGTGATACATTGTGGCCCTTCATTTGGGAAGTTTATACCACGATATTATGCTAGAGTCCCACGTTTGAGCTTACAAATACATGTTATCTTTACATTTTCAACACAAAGCAAACAATACCATCTTCATCCCAATCACTGTTTATTTCTGATGTACAAATGTTTATTTCTGATGCACAGGTATGAAAATGACAGCACTGCATGGCCCTCATTCAGGGTTTCATTTGTGAGAAACTTGAATAGAGAGAAACAGTATTTAACAGTGTTTTGTGAAGATGTATTTTTGAGACTGAACAATGCCCTGGTGCCTGGAGGTGATCCTTCAAAATGATGGCAGGAGATGAAGAAACCAGTGGTGCTGTGGCCACAGTTGCCTGTTGTCTAGCTTTGTGTATAAATTAGAAAACATCAGGCTCCAGGCTGTCAAGCTGGTACCTTTCACAGACACTAAATTCTCACAAAGGGATAAAACCAGGAAGAAAAAAACCACCTGGGGAATTTTTCATTCGTTAGAACACAAAAAGAACACAAGCTGACAGTGACTACTAAGGTTTATGTTGAAATGAACATGTTGTATTGATCTAACTGCAGAGATGTGTCTTTCTTATGGTAGTCAAGGGGAAGAATGAATTCATTCACCCTGAAAAGTAGCATACTTTCAGCAACATTTTACTCACCTTTTGCATACCTGCTTAAAGCTGGAGATTTGTAATAAAAAGTGGGGCATATCACCTTATCATTTTACTCAGCCCCGTGTACATTCACTGGAATGATTTTTCCTGATGCTAAAATGTGTCTTTCATAATTTCTTCTCAGTTTGTTACCAGTTTGACCTTCCTGAGTCTCTCCAACCAATTCCTTTCCTGTTCAGTAGGACTGGACATCAGCCTTACAGCTTTAAATTCATTATTTAATTTGAAATTTAAATTGTTGATGCAGAAATCACCCCAAAGTATGAGCTGTTGTTTACAGTTGAACCGATATAGGTGAAGCAGAGAGTGTTGACAAGTAGAAGTAACAAACCTAGTGCTTACCTTCTGCCCTCTCTCACCACTCTGCAATCAATCAGTTGCTTCCTTCATGCTTATTTTCATTTATTCCAGGCAGGAAAAGTTCACTTTGGCTATGTGTATGGGCTGAGTGTTATTGGGTGCCTCGCTATGCACGCCTTGCTCAACCTGATGAGCATCTCGGGAGTCTCACATGGTTGTGTTGCCAGTGTCTTGGGCTACTGCCTGCTACCCATGGTGATCCTGTCATCTTCTGCCATCATCTTCTCCCTCCAGTAAGTACCAGTTTAAGACAGCAGGAGTCATATAAAGGGGAGTAAAGTGGAAGACTGTTGTAATGCAAAACGTTTTGTAAATGCTTGTGGAGTGAATTTCAGAAAAACACCATTTTGGTTTTGTGTGTGTATATAGGTGGAACTGGACAGAAGTGGACTATATTTGAGAAGGGTGATTTGTATTTATTTTGAGTCCTTAACTCCGCAGTTTCCCACTTGGATTGAGAGTGCCTTTGATATTTGTAGCAGCTTCAGGTGTAATTTTTGTTTTGCAGAGCCACTAGTGGCCAAAGTCAGGCATCAGTTTTAAAAGCAACTGTGGGGACTGGGCTTCTCCTGTTCCTTTTTTGTTCATAGTATCAGACTCACATCCTTATGCTTCCTTTCCTTCCTCTCCTCCTCTTTCCTTCTCTGTTACTGATTTGTGTGTGACAGAATGAAATAATCAAGCAACCCTTAACAATTTGGAGTATAAGAACAAGGGTTTAAGAGGTAGTAGAGTCATATACTGTATGGTTGTGGTGTAATTGCAAGCCTGAAAATACCTGAAAACATTTAAAACACACCTGTATGGTAATGTGCGTGTGTGTGTATATTCAGAAATGCATTATAAACAGGAAATTTGTGTGCAAGCCTCAGCTTTTTGAGATACAGACTGTGTTTACCTCCCTCCTCACATCCCTCAAAGTGCAAGGAAGCTCCAGGTGTTGCCCAAAGGCCTTGAGCAGTACTTTTGTACATCATTAACCTGTTATTGATGATAGTTCCCCTCCTTAGTCTTTGTTGTTCAGTCAGAGTTTTAGCTCTCCAATCTGTAACTTATGCAACCTGGCACCCAATGAAGAAGCAAGATGCTTTGGAAAACCAGCAACTTTAATTATGTCTATATTTTTTATTAAGGAAATCATGCATTGGGATTAAGATTTTGGTGGCACAATCCTTGTTTCACATTTCTCTGAAGCTATGATGGGTTAACCTGACCATATTCCAGATATTACAGTTCTTCTGAGCTTGATGAGATGAACAGTAGTGACACTGAAGAAGCTGTTTAGTTTTTACTCTCCTACTTCCCATATTTTCTTGATTAACCTGCTTAATAATCCACCCTAATCAAAGGTGCAGGTACATAATCCTAGGACACATGGGGTGAACTCCAAACCAGCTGTTAGAACTGTGCAGGGTACTCTTCTTCTGTACAAGGAATCCCGAAGCACACACCACACCTTTGTAAAAACATAAAAATTTACAGAAAAGACATGTTTTGAAAATCTGTGAATACTATATTGTGATTAAAAAAATTAAACCACTGTTTCAGAAATGAACTGATAACATTAAGTGCTTGTCAGTCTACAGGATTCTGGAGTTCTTACTCTTTCACTATATGAAAGTGCTTAAAGGTAGCAAGCAATGAGAGTATCTACTACAAACATGCTGTTAAAATTGTCGACTTCTAAATCAAGCATGTTTCTTTATTTTTAATTTAAAAGCTTATTTTAAATTGTAAAGGAAAGACAGCAATACATTCATGATTGTTTTTATATTGTAAAACTATTATTTCTGTCTATTTTGAAATATAAAGAATGAATGTCAGTGTTTGTTTTCACAGAAGCTAAAGGTAAGGTAATGTGCACATCCATTGCAAAGCTATGTAGTAACCAAGAATTTTTAATTTTTCATTATTAGCTGCTTTGCTGTAACTTAATAAAACATAATATGCAACGTTTTGGTGCAGAATGGTACCAAAGAGAAAACCAGTTCTCTTACACAAACTTAGGCGGATCCAGGTTCATTTGTGCCCATCTATGCTGATATCATGTCAGCCCAACTTGATTAGGTCTCCTTTTGGCAAGAAAAACTTCATCGGACTTTTTTCCTGGGAAAAACCAAGCACTCTTTAATATCAAATCCCTGAGCAGAGTGACCAGGCCATTTCCTTGACTGAACAATGAAGGCATGTGTTTAATAGTGGAGAAAGGAACTCTTAGGTTCAGCAAATGCAAAGCACCCATTTAGTGGCCACATCTTCAGGTTGTGAGGGAGAGGAGCTGAGTGGGCCACTCAAATCTGTCCCCTTAGCTCAATCTTGTGCCTTTTGCCCCTCTCCCATGCTTGAGGATTTCACTTTCATGGACATGGCAGGCACAAACTGACAAAGCTAAACTATTCCTTTTGGCAGTAACATTCAGTTAGATCAAGGACTAAATTTATAAATGCAATGAGGTATCTCTTGGCTCCATTATGATTTTATGCCACCTTTCTATCTTGCTCACATGGAACAAACTGTGAGAAGCCATTGGACTTCAGTGCAAGCTCTAAATTATGCTACCTTGTGAGGGCCCCCTAAAGACTCATTAGACTAGCTGAAAATTGTCATGGTGTGCCATTATGTTCCTGTTACATTACATCATTCTGCCAGCATGGGTACCTGTTCAAAGAGTCAGCCCTGAATTTCTGCCTAGATAATTGGGTGAGCACCTTAGTATCTCCACTTGGAACAGAAGCAAAGAATTTAGTTCACATAATCCAGTATAATTTCCCTGTCTGCAGAGAAATTCTCACTCTGCCAAGTTCCACTGTGTTGGTTAAAGAATGGTTAAACTGAGGATAGTAAATCACATAGTCTTTAATGTTTTATTTTTTATGTGTTGAAGTTGCAATGAGGTGCTGAGTCACCTTAAAATCACTTTGCTTCTTCCTCCCTCAACTTCCCAAGACCTGACAACACCAAGCACCTTAAGGAAATGAGATTACCAAGAAATCACATTTTCTGTGATGTGATTGTACTAAATAAACTAAAGTCAACTAAATAAGGAGAGCTTTATTTATCATGCTTTGATAGTAATACTAATATTAGTGGCGATTACTTTTGATAAGTGGACCTAAGTAATTATATGTAGTCTGTTTCTCACCTCTGGTTCCATTTTGCTGATGCTTCATAAGAGTGGGGCACTAGAAGTCCTTTAGCATGTGGCAGAGGTTCATTCATTCTCCATGTCCTTGAGACTGCCAAAGTGAAAGTGTGTCACGCAGCCCATCTCATTATGTACCTCAGGCAGTGTATGAGGCGCGTGATCTCATGCATTTTACAGAGGGAGGCTGCAAATACTGAGTGCAAATAAAGCATATGTGAAACAGTATTTATTGGCAAGGTTTTGTTCCTTCCAGGTTTAATAGTCAGCTCCCTGTAATATGCAGGAATATTTCAGTGGAGCTTTTTACCATAGTCCCATAATCATCAGTTCTCCAGGCCACCTTTTGAGAAGTGGCAGATTGAGGAGAAGAGCTGGAGAACTTCAGTAGGGCTCAGCTGTCCGCAAGGGGCAGTGTGGAAAGCCACTGTCCTCTCAGTGTGCAGAGAAGGATGCCAGGATGTGCATGGTATTTTTTCTTATTGTTTTTTAGCTCATCTCTTGCTTTCTACTCAGTGTGTACACATTTTTAAAAGAGCAATTGGTTCTTCTCGTTAGCACCTTTCTGCATAGTCACCTGCAGTGTAATTCTTTTAGAGCCTCATTGTCTCTCCTTAGGAGTCCAAGGCATGCTTAAAATCTGTGCTGTGCATTACAAAAATGCATCAATTGGGTCATCCGGCTCACAGATAGAGGCTTAGGTCTATAGTGTCATTTTAGACCCTAACAACATCCACAAGATGTTTTTGATTGCAGCAGGAATTTTGCTAACTTTAACTTCAGCTGTTGTCCTAGATTTAATTGGAAATGAACTTGACCTTTTAGTAGTACCACTGATGAAGCTGGTCCTTTTATCCACGCTGAAGAAATTACATTTGTGTTTCCTGTTACTATTTTAATTTGTTTCTCAGGCTTGACTTTCATTATGTCTGTCAGCCCCTGGTTCTTCCAGTGACTGTTACCTTATCAATAACAATTTGGTAGATGTGAACTTGAGTTTGATAAGATTCAATGTTGTAATTCTGTTGTGTTCCTTTTGTTGTTGTTGGCTTTTTTTTTCTCCTTTCTTCTTCTAGGGGGATACCAGGAACTTTGTTAGCCCTGTTCATTATTGGATGGTGCAGCTTGTCAGCCTCCAAAATTTTTACCTCTGCATTGGCTATGGAAGGACAGCAGCTTCTCATTGCATACCCCTGTGCTTTACTTTATGGACTTTTTGCACTTCTAACAGTTTTCTGAGGTCTATTTATTTTCTGGTGACCTTTTCACAGTTTGTTTATGGTTGTTGTAGGGGTAAGGAATTATTTAGTTATTTTTAGACTGCCTGGAGTTGCATTATGCTCCATTAAGAAAATTCAATGTTATGATTTACCTTTTATTTGCCTAATGGCTGATAATGAAATAAAAAATTAAGTTTACAGGTAATGGTGTTTTGAAAGCCTTACAGCTTAAAGAAAATAATTTGTATTGAGAAGGTAGTATAAGTGAAAATATATTAAATAAATGGTAATTTTAAAACTATTTTCTGAGTGTTTAATGTATGACACATGTACTGGAGTTACTGGAAAGAAACTATGTAAATATTTAATAGACCTAGTTTTTGTGGCTTAACCCCATCTGGTAAGTGGGAACACACAGCTGCTTGTTCACTCCCTCTGCTTGGGATGTGTGAGAGAATGAGAAGGGTAAAAGTTAGAAAACATGTCATAGGTTGAGATAAAGGCAGTTTGAAAAGTAAAGCAAAAGCTGCATGCACAAACAAAGCAAAACACATAATTCATCCACTGTTTCCCATGGGCAGGCAGGTGTTGAGCCATCTCCAGGACAGCAGGGCTCCATCACATGTAATAATTACTGGGCAAGACAAACGTCACAACCCTGAAGACACCCTCCTTACTTCTTCCTTTTTCAACTTCATATAATGAGCATGACATCATATGGAATGGAATATTGCTTTGGTCAGTTAGAATCAGCTGTCCCAGCTGTATCCCCTTCCAATCTCTTGTGCCTCACCAGCCCATTCACTGGTGGTGTGAGGACCAGAAAATGCCTTGAATGTTCAGCAACAACCAAACCCACCAGTGTGCTATCAATGCCATTTCTCATCCTATATTCAAAGCACAGAACTTCACCAGTTCCACCTCAGCTGAAACCATGACACTAGTAAATCAGTGAAAATACAAATAATTTTTTTCATAAAAACACAGCTCGCCATCTTACATAATTACTAATCAATGTCCAGAATTTTGGGGTGTGAGTTTGGGATTTTTTAACGATAGTGAATGACTCTGCTTTGTGACATTGAGGAATTGTCCAAGAGCATGCTGTTAGAACAGAGGGAAGAAAACAAGAATCTTCTTCCTTTCCTTTTGTTACTGTCCAAAACACTATTGTACCATTTGTAACATACAGTAAAGTTATTTTTTAAAATTGCCACTCAGCCATCTTCTGTTGTCACTACAGAAAAGCACCACACAAAGCAAAGGCATCTCCTAAAAGTTTCCTGAAAGGCAGAACTGTATTTTAGCAAGTAATATACAATTCACTACAATTTTACCTGTTCCCCTAAAAAATCTTCTTGCTGCTTTTAGTTTTGCGGGTACCTGACATTTTTAAAATAGTAGTGAAGCACGGAATGCACAAGAAGTTGTTTCAAAATATAATATTAGAAGCTTCAAGTCAAGAAGTAAGATTGTTGAAGCCT
>VZTY01008699.1:0-10578 GCA_013400935.1 Turnix velox
TTAGAGGAACACAACCCTGGTCTTCTGCTTTCTCCCACCATCTAAAGGTCACCTCAGCAGCCACACCACCATATCCTCATCTTCATGAGGATGTCAATTAACTGAGAGCACAGGATAATAATAAAAAAAAAAAAATCAAAGAATTAATGAGGATCACAGCAATAAAACAAACCAGGGATAAAACCACTTATCTTATCCAAAATAGGATTTTATTAGTATCTGAATCCAACAGCCCTTCAGCAGGGGTAAATAAAAAACCTTATTAAAGCAAACAGAAGCCATTAGGTAAGGCAGAGGAGCTAAAAATAGGCAGGTTGAGCCCTGCTGTAAGGATTCACAATGTGGCTGATTGAAAGGAAGCTGCATCTATTTCCAGCAGGGCTGAACGCCGTCCAAAAATGCTGATGTCGACTCTTTTTCCAGTAGGCAACACAGCAAATTAGGGAAACAAAAATAACAAGCTGCTTCCAAACCCTCACCAAACGTGCTGTGTATAAATACAGAGCAATGAAAAACAAATAAGTGGTGACATCTGCACCCAAATGGGTCCAGGATCCTTTGCTGAGAAAAGCTCCAGCTCCAACAGATGAAGCTTCAGCCAAGTTTCATCCAGCTGCTCAGGAAACTGTGTAAAACACAAGGATTTATCCTCTTTTAGGGCACTTCAAGGGTTCTGCCCTAATCCCCACCAAGAGCTCTATTATTCTTTGCTATCTGGAGGATAACAGGGTAAAAAAGTTCTAGAATTATAGAAAGGTTTGGGTTGGAAGGGATCTTAAAGATCATCAAGTTCTAACCCCCCTGCCATGACCAGGGACACCTCCCACTAACACCAGGTTGCTCAGTTCCTCATCCAACCTTTGAATTTCAATTCAAAAAATGCTAAAATTGTGATAAAAATTGAAATTCAAAGCCAGCAAATTCTACAAATCTGGGATCTTCTGGGTTATTTAAACCAATAAGAATAGATCCAGATGCCAATCACCACGTTTTTAGCAGTTACACCTCTGATCAGCAGATGGACAACCTTCCTTTCTCCTTCCATCCATCTCCTTTCTTCCCCATCAGAAGGACAACTTCACGTCCAACATCTCCTCCCCAGAAAAAGTCTCCTGTGTCTAACAGCTGAGAAAAATTTAGGATAGCATGGAAAAATAGCAATGCTCAATACACACACCACAGTGAAAATACTATATTTTGTATTTAAACCAAATTATTGGGGTTTTTTTTTCAACCATCTGCAAGGATCCTCACCTGGAGACAGGGCTTTGGTGTGTCAAAATCCTAAAATTCTAGAATGGTTTTGTTGGATGGGAGCTTAAAGACCACCCAATGCCACCCCCTGCCCTGGTTAGGGACATATCCCACCAGCCCACGTTGCTCCAAACCCTATTAACCTGGATTTTAACCCCTTCAGGGATGGGGCAGCCACAGCTTCTCTGGACAACCTGGGCCAGGGGCTCACCACCCATCCCATCAAAGAATTTCTCATCTACATCTCCTCTTTTTGAGTTAAAAAACCATTCCTCATTGTCCTACCACTCCATTCCCTGCTCCAAAACCCATCCACAGATCTCCTGGAGCCCCTTTTAGGGACTAGAAGTCCCTAAAAAAAATCTCCCAAAATCCATCTCATGTTTTATCCTACTTTATTTGCCTCAAGGAGTCTAATGAGCCCACCATGGATATCATCAACTGCCCTGGGTCTTAGAAACAGCACATTTGGGGCAGAAATCTGTTGCAAAAATTGCAATTAAAATTGAAATTCAAAGCCAGGAGTCGTTACAGGATTATATCTGAGCTCACAATCATCTTCTGTAGGGCACACACATGCAGTTGCCATAGTAGAAGGTAATTAAGACCACCTAAAATCCTCCAGAACCACTTATTTCCTCACCCAGGAACAAAGAGACTTGTTACTACCCAGAGAAAAAACTCACCTGTGTAGGAATCACAGCCTCAGGGAGGCAAAAAAGGCACTAAAAATCCTCCCAGCCCAGAAGGCACCAAGCATTTCACTTCTTTTTTCCCCCTTCCCAATTAGGAGCTATTTGTCCTCAACCTTTTCTTCCTTAATAGAACCTAATACAAACGTTTGCTTTTCATTTAAAAAATAATACATCATAATAAAGAGAAACCTTATCTCCCTGCATAAATAACAAGGTAAAAGAACAAATCCCATTTTACAAGACAAGGCTTGGCAAGGAGCTCACAATCATTTCCCTAAAAGAGAATCAAATTGAGCTCGAAATGAGCCTGGAAGTTGCCAGGTAGCTCTTATAATGATGCTTATAAATCACTCTATGGAAAAAAAAAACCAAAAAACTTGTGCTAAAAGGTTTCAAGTTGCCTTCAAAAGAAAATCTTTATTCCCAAGAATGTTTTCCATGAGATTTTAGGCACAGTGGAACCATTAAACTCCCCCTGCCAGACCTGGAGATGTGCTGATCCTCCAGCACCCACAGCATAGAAGGAATAATTATTATCCTGGAGAAGAGGATTTTGGATCACAAATAATGGGGGTGTGTAAAAAAAAATCTGCTTTTCAAAGAAGACAAAGAGAAAACACCTTCCCACTGTCAGCAGCCAGGGCTTCAGAGCTTCCAAAGGGCATCGTGGAGATGTCAAGGGGAGACAGAGCAATTGGAAGGATGAAAAGGATGTCTCAGGAAAAGAAGAAGCTGCTCTATTTTTAACCCCCGACTCTTCAAGCCATTTTTAAAAGTCTGTGTTCAAAAATAAACCCCCAGTGTGTATCTTCAGAGCCCTGTGAAATCCACCTCGGGCTGTTGAACGTGTAATAAATCATTTCTTAAAGGCACAAGAAGATTTACCTGAAATACACTTAGTGGGGATTTTTCATTCCTTGGTCCTCCATTAACATGCAGAATTTGGCTCCACTAAAGATCTACACACACATTTCAAGTGGATAATCAAAATGGATTCATGATCAAGGAGTCACAGAATGGTTTGGGTTGGAAGAGACCTTCAAGATCATCTAGTTCCATGGGCAGGGACACCTCCCACCACACCAGGTTGCTCAATGCCTCATCCAGCCTGGCCTTAAACACCTCCAGGGACTGAGGGGGCATCCACAACCTCTCTGGGCAACCTCTTCCAGTGTCTCACCACCCTCACAGTGAAGAACTTTCCTCTTCTCTCCATCCTAAATCTCCCATCTTCCAACTTGCATCCATTATTCCTAGTCCTTCCATTACAAATCCTATTCAAAAGTCCTACCCCAGCCTTTCTGTTGCCCACTTCAGNCAACCTCTTCCAGTGCTTCACCATCCTCACTGTAAAGAATTTCTCTCTTATGTCAAGTCTAAATCTACCCCCTTCCAATTTACATCCATTGTTTCTCGTCCTCAAATCTGATAGCATATTAAAAAGTCCTCCCCCTGCCTTTCTGTAGGACCTTTCTGCCTTTCCCCTGCCTTTCTGTAGAGGGGCAAAATCCCCTCCCTTGATCTTCTGGCCACACTTCTCTTGATGCAGCTCAGGATTGGGTTGTCCTTCTGTGCTGCAAGCACACACTGCTGCCTCATGTTGAGTTTCTCCCCCACTGACACCCCCAAATCCTTCTCTTCAGGGCTGCCCTCAAGCCACTCTGTGCTTGGGATTTCCCTAAATCAGGTGCAGGACCTTGCACTTGGCTACAGAACTGGACACAGTGAATGAAAGAAAGGTGAATATCACAGTCCTGATATCACAGGTGAATGAAAAAAATGGATTATATCTATAAAAAGTGACTTTGAAATACTCTTTGCAACACCACTAAGCAAAGATATGTGAAAATATTCTCCTTTTTTTCATTCAAAGAGCCATTAAACCCATTCCAATTCCATCAGTTATTCAAAAAAAAAAAGAAATAAAAGGTGTTTAAATCCCTTCCCTAAAGCTCAAGAGGGTATTTGAGGGTGAACAGAAGAAATTCTCCACATACACACACTTCTGCAGGTGGCATGAGCAGCTCCTAGCAAGCCATGAGGGAGCTTAAACAGCTTAAAAACATCATGATGCTTGACTGTTTTGCGCTGCATTGGCTTTTTCCCCCACCTCACAAGAATTTTTAGTCCCTGGGGAGCGAGGTGACAGTTGTTATTTTCCTCCATCGGTGTTTTTTTTCCCCCCCTCCCCTTATTCTACAACTTCTAAAAATCCTTTACAAAGGAATAGATGATATCCCCTCATTACTGAAAAGCACACACTGTGTCTTCTGATGGGCTCGGAGCCATCAACTCTTGGCTGTTAATGAATTATTTAACACATGAAAGGCACTGGGAGGTGTATTTCTCCTCCCTGACAGGGTCTAGACTTCCGTCTGGCTTTTCTTAGGGGAGATTATAGGATGCTTTAACAAAGACGTGGAATAATTCCACCCCAGCAGGGTAGAGACTTTCATGCCTCAGATGCTCTGGTTTTCCCTGAGCCAGAGGAAAAAAAAAAGAATCAAAATCAAAAACTCTCCCTCAACAGCTACCAGAGAGGTTGTTGTGCTGTGGTTAAAAATAAAAAATAACACAAACCAGGATGTATTTAGTTAGTAAATACAGCACTTAAGCAGGTAACCAACAGCAAAACCACTAAAACAACAGCCACAGGGCACTGATGATTCTCCAACATGAATTTTAAAGCCTGGGAATTCAGAGAGTCACTGAATGTCAGGGATTGGAAGGGACATCAAGAGATCATCTAGTTCCATCCCACTGATGGAGAAGGAACACCCACATCAGGTCCCACAGGAAGGTGTCCAGGTGGGGTTTGAATGTCTGCAGAGAAGGAGATCCCACACCCTCTTTGGGCAGCCTGGGACACTCTTCTCTCACCCTCACCCTACAAAGTTTCTTCTCCTATTTCTGAGGAACTTCCAGCTTGCACCCATTGCCCCTTGTCCTGTCACTGGAGGTCACTGAGAAGAGCCTGGCTCCATCCTCCTGACATCTTCTCTTCCTACAATATTCCTTCTGCAGTTCAGAATTCCCAATCTGCCAAAATTCTCCATAATTTAACCCCAAAAAACACTGCACTGCTGAGACAAAGAGCATTTCCCCCATCACTTCACCCTCCCAAGAACAACACCATATAAAAACACTAATACATATCAGCACATTATCCANACAAAGAGCATTTCCCCCATCACTTCACCCTCCCAAGAACAACACCATATAAAAACACTAATACATATCAGCACATTATCCATTATGTGAAGTCCCAGATGATAAAAATATATTTTTTTCCCTATTTTAAAGCTCAGATCTGATCTGTTGGGCTTTATTTTTATTCCCCACTGGGAAATCACACGACTGAGAACCTTCAAGCCCTTCAAAGGGAGTAGATCAGGCAGCATCTCAACAAAGAAATGCTCAATTATTTATGATCAGAGGCAAAAATCAAATAATTTTTTTTTTTTATAGTAACATCTAAGGCAGATGCCTCCTGAAAACTGCCTGGAGGTTGATGAAGTGGGGATCTTCATCATCTTCATAAAAGATCTGCAGTGTCAGTCGTGCAAACATCACACTTCAACCCCAAAATTAAAACCAGATCTTAAAGCTCACATTAATTTGGTGGAAATTTATATGGAAAAAAAAAAACCAACCTGAGTTTTATCAAGGCAACTCTGGGTGGGTATTTTCTCTCTTTCACTGCCCACACACCTCAGTTTGGTTGATACAAGTGGAAAATTGCGAGAGAGGAGCAAGGTTTGGTGTGAAAGATCTTACATTGATGGTTTCTGTTTCAGTTTGCAACCATGCTGCTTCCCACACCTCCTGGGCTGCTTGGGTTCTGAGGTGGATTTTAACTGATCCTACAAAGGGTTCAAGGAAAACCTGGTTCCAACAGCTTCCTACCTGCCATGTTTGTAGCCTAAATTAAGGTGAAAAAGAAGAAAAAACAGTCTTCCAAACAGTCTTCTTTCTTTGTTCCTATCCTTACCTCCTGATTTTGATGGTGTCTGCTTCTGTAGATGATCCCCCCCCACCCACCCAGGTCAGAAAAGGAAATCCAGAATAAAATCACTTGAATTAACAACCCCATTTTCTTGCTTTTCCAGTAAAAAAAGTCTTTTGTATTTAATATCAATACATCAGAGAAGAGTGAAATTATCCCAGCCACATCAACACAGGGCTGTGATGCTTTCAGTCATCCAATCCTTTCAGGGGTGTCCCTAAGGGATCTGGGCTCCCAAAATGTTCCAGGGCATGGAGTGACAGGATGAAAAGACAATGGTTTGAAATTAGAAGGGTTAGATTGGACATGAGGAAGATGTTCCTCCCCATGAGGCTGGTGAAGGACACTAGAACAGGTTTACCAGAGAGGTGGTGGAGGCTCCAACCCTGGAGACATCCAAATCCAAGCTTGCTGAGGCTCTGAGCAACCTCATCTAGTGCAGGATGTTCCTGTCACTGCAAGAGGTTGGACTGAATGGTCTTGAAGGTCCTTTTCAACCCAACACATTCTCTAGTTCTGTTATCTAGATCTAAAACTCCAAGAACACTGGTTGATAAAGGTTCTCCACCATCCCAGGGGGATAAATGCTGCTGATACAACCCCAATTCTACTCCTATCTCCTTCCCCAATGGTATAGACAAATCTCCAGCTTTAGGGTCAGCACAAGTGGTTAGAAATGACCAGAAACACAACCTAAATGCTGGAGAGAAGAAAGAAATTCTTGGCTGTGAAGGTGGTGAGACACTGGAAGAGGTTGCCCAGAGAGGTTGTGGATGCCCCCTCAATCCCTGGAGGTGTTTAAGGCCAGGCTGGATGAGACATGGAGCAACCTGATGTGGTGGGAGGTGTCCCCACCCACGGCAGAGGGGGTGGAACTAGATGATCTTGAAGGTTCCTTCTATCCCAAACCATTCTATGATTTTCATCATCTCCCTCCTTAAAACAGCCATAAAACCCAGGTGGTTTTTTTCTTTGCTCCCCACCAAGTTTTATTGCTTTCATTGTTATTTCCTCAGAGGACTATTTAATTAGCTGAGAATGCCAAAGGCACATAGATCTTCTGCTTAAAATTAAACAATAGCTTAAATAATGCTCCAGGGAGGTGCTTTTCCCAGCTGGTTATTTTTAGGTTATCTCAGGGAGAGCAGCAGAGACAAAAAAAAAGGAGGAAGAGCAAGAATGGGTTTTTTTCTAGATAGATTTTAATCCTCAAATCATGAAATTCATGAAATCATGAAATTCAACTGGGTCCAGAAGCAGAGAAAAAGCAGGAAGAATGATTCATTGTCCTAAAATGAAAGTTTTAAAAAATTTTAAAAAGCCAAAAAACAAATGTGTAGTTTTTAGTTGTTCTCACCCCGTGTTGTTGGGTTGGTTTTTTGGGTGGTTTGTTTTGTTTTTTTCCTTTTTTTTTTTTTTCTGTTTTCAGCAGAAACTTGTCAGTGGCAAAGCTGGAGGAAGCAGAAGCCAGAGTGGTCAGGAGCACGTTTCCCTTGAACTGCAAAGGGCAGGCAGAAAAATCCCTCCTCCCCTGTTCTTTGTAGGTTGGGCTGTGAAGGAGGAACTAGAAAACAAAGCCCAAGCTCCATCTGCTCTGAAAACTTAAGAGAAAAATAAAATAAATAATATAAGTTGGCTATACATAGCCAGGGTGGTGGAAAGGGAGCAGATAAGAAGCAAGAGAGCCCCTCACAAGATAGAGGAGCGTAGGAAGAAGCATTGATGCAGATGGCATCACCCTGGCTGGGAAGACCTCCAAGGAGGAGCCTGCTGATTTTTCAGGAGGATGTAAAAGACAAGTTGTATGAATCACCCTCCAAAGATCATTCCTCAGTTCTTCACTACAAGAGAAGTGGATGGTAAATAGGGAGGAAAAATTTAAAAAAAAAAATTAAAAAAAAAAAAAAAATCTGTGCTTGTAGCTCGTTACGTCAACTCCAAGTTTTTTTAATTGGGCTCTTTTGACAAGTGTTACATTTCAAGAAAATGAAACAGAAATTAGATGCAGCTTCAGGGAGAATTAAAAAAATACAAGTTACTCACTAGAGATGAAGAAGAAAAGCTTATAGAGTGGTTTGGGTTGAAGGGACCTTCAAGATCATCTAGTTCCAACCCCTCTGCCATGCCCAGGAACACCTCCCACTACACCAGGTTGTTCAATGCCTCATCCAGCCTGGCCTTAAACACCTCCAGGGATTGNTGAGCCTTCTCTTCTGCAGACAGAACAAGGAAGGTGCTCCAAGCTCTCATCATCTTCATGGCCCTCCTCTGGACCTGCTCCAACAGCTCAATGACCAGTTCAAACAGCTCTAAAACATCTTCCATTCTCATCTTTCCCCCAAGACCCAAACCCACGGGCTCTGTGAAAGATGAGAAACGAAGAAAGGCAACACCAACCTCTGTGAAAGATGAGAAATGAAGAAAGGCATCACCAGCCTCTGTGAATGATGAGAAATCATAGAATCATAGAATCATAGAATAGTTTCGGTTGGAAGGGACCTTAAAGATCATCAAGTTCCAACCCCCCTGCCATAGGCAGGGACACCTCCCACTAGACCAGGCTGCCCAGTGCCCTGTCCAGCCTGGTCTTGAACACCTCCAGAGAGGGGGCATCCACAACCTCCCTGAGCAACCTGTTCCAGAAATGAAGAAAGGCATCACCAGCCTGCCATGTCCCACCATCTGACCCTAATAAAACCCAAGCCAGGACCTGCTGTTGGATGCTTCACCATCCCAACTCCACAATTCCCAAGCCAACTTTACTCTCTGCCCTCTGGGTAGATGGAATTTGTCACATGGTCCAGCATCAGACCTGAAAGTCCCTGAGCTATAACTGGCAACAACTTTGCTTCAAAGGATTTAAACTTTTAATAACCAAGATAATCCTGTTCTAAAAACAATATTACGACCTCACTCTCTCCCCTTTTAATACTTGGCAGACCCAGAAGCTTGGTAAATTCCTCCAAACCCTCCTCAGGAAGCAGAGTTGTGCCCACCCCATACCAGGAAGACCCTTCTACCCCCAACTTTGCAAGTCAAGTGGGTGAAGCAGAGCAGATCCCACGTGTGAATTGTAAGACGTTGGGATATTAGAACAAAAAAAAATCATCTTTTTTCTCAAGCAGACTCACAATCTGGGGCTTGTAGCAAACAGGATGTGGTGAAGAGCAAAGCAGCTCAAGGTGGTGGTTGCACACTGGGCTGTACTTCCCCATCAAGCTTCTGCTGGGGGAGGAAGCAGCTTCTGCAGGAACAGCCTGAGCTCTACACCAAAAGCTGCCAGAGCATTTCTCTGGGTGGTTTTGGTGTCTTCCTCGTCCTCTCTGACTCATTGAGTGATTCTTAGAGAGGTTTCAAGATCATTCTGGAACATCTGCTTTTGCAAAGAGTCGAGCCACCTTGCAGAGATGAGAGGAACCTACTGGCTTCCAGGAAGAATAAGGTGTAAAAGAGAGAACACAAAATGTGGTTTATGCAAATTTTAGGAAGTCCTCAGGCTGTTTTCATCCCCATGAGAGCTGCTGACCGAATTTCCTCCTCTTATTTTGATCCAAAAAAGGGCAGAGCAAAGGTTTCAGTGTCAAAACCCAAACTGCCCACACCTGGGGGAGGTGGCAGGGAGAGAGAATTTGGAAAATTCTCTTCCAAAGCACTGGTCCTAAAAGGATTTAAGGGCTCATTAAGGATAAATACTTGCAGGTAATAAGGCCAGCACCATAATTAGACATGCTTATAGGAGAACATCCAACAGGAACATCAGAAGGACTTGCATGAGACAAGTGATCAAAGCCCTGCTTTTTACATTTGGAAGGAAGACACAGAAAAAAACAGGAGGGAAAAAAAAAAAATAATGACCTGGAGCTGTAAGAAAAAACTGTGGTCTGGAAAAGAAAAAGATTTAAAAAAAAAAAAAGAAAAAGCTTAATAGTCCTCATCTACATCACTTGCCACAGGAAAAAAAAAAACAACCAGGCAGCTTGATGGAGTTTTATAGTTAAAGGATAAAGCAGTGCACAGCAGACAGCTCTTAAAGAAAGGAAATAAAAGCAGAGGAAGAGACAGTAGAGAGGGGGGTGAAGCAGCAGAATTACAGCTCAAAGATTCTCCTTGGACTTGGGGTTGATTTAAGCTTCTCAGATGAGGAGAACCCACTCCAGCCCTGCACCCACAGGTCCAGCTCAGCCCTCTGCACCCTCATCATACAAGAGTAAAAAGCTGATTGGGCTTTTAATTACCTCCCTGCACTTGCCTTTTGCAAAAAAAACACTTGCCTAAAATTGAAGGCACTTCAGCACAAGCCATTATGCTAATGGCTGGAAGCAGAACCAATTTAACAGCAAAGAACAAGCTAGAAAAAGCAATAACATTTCAATGAACCACCACAGTAAGGAAATAGAGCTTTTTTTTTTTTTCCTCCAAGTGCAATGCAAAGCCTTGTGTTAAAAGAGAGTGGTGGTTTATCTTTCATCATCTTATTCTTTTTTTTTTTCCTTCCATTCTAAACCCTGCTTCAGAAAAATCAGCTTGAAACCCAGCAAAGTGCTCTGAGACCTTCTCATTTCCAGGTAGCAGAGGACAACTACAGTTTCCCTGAGGGGAGGAGGAGGAGGAGAAAACCTTAAA
>VZTY01008700.1:0-10736 GCA_013400935.1 Turnix velox
CAACCCAGGGCTGCTCCTGCTGCACGCAGCCTGCAGAAATTATTTTGGGCTGGAAAGCAAAGTTTTAAACTGTAGTGTTGGTAATTTCTGAGCTTCTCCTCCCCAGGGGACGTGCTGCTGGCAGTGATTTTTATGGATTTCCTCCCCCCACCGCCACCCCTTCCCAAGCTCCGAGCTGCTGTTCTCATTGGGGAAAACAGAGAGGATGAGGGCTGACACGTCCAGGACAATCTGTTCCCTGCTCTGTCTTTGAGGACTGTGGGATTTGCTCCCATTTCTCTCCCTCCACCCTCTTCCACCCCCCGCCACAGCTGCCTCCACAAAGGGTTAAGCAGGAGGCGCTGGGGAGGGTCCTGGTTGGGCCCCTGCCCGGGGTTGTGCTGAGCTCAGCAGTTTTCAGGGCTGGCTGCAGGGGGGGAGGAGGAGGAAGGGAAGGGAATGTAAGGGGGGCTCAGCGAGTCTCTCAGCACGTCGTCCTTCCTCGGGTGCAAACTCTGCCCTGCGTACGGCTGAGGGAGGAGGGGGGACTTCTGCTTTTGCTACCCATGGTGCATTCCCAGTCTTCACCTTGGTTCCTGCTGTCCCCAAAAGCCACTTTTGGGTAGAACTGGGTGTGATTTGGGCAGGCAGTGGAGGCTGGTGTGAACCACTGTGGCCAAGGAAGGGACTCAACTGGAGAAGAAAGTGTTCTCAAAGTGTGGGGGTGCCCTTTGCAAGCTCTCTGTCCCCTTCCTCAGTCCCAGGGAGTGATGGGGACACCCCGTGTCACCATATGAAGTGGGTGGCCAGCTCCCACATGGGAGCCAAGAGCCGTGGGCCAGTAGGAACTCCGTGGCAGGTCCCTACATGCCAGTCCCCACCACAGCCAAACTTTCTGGGACCATTTCTTACCCTCGGGGCCAAGCAGCTGCCAGCAGAGACCGAGGAGGTGCCTCCAAGGGGGACAAGTTTTGGCCAACAGGGACTCCGAGTGCCGTGTTGGCCCTGTGCCCTTTCTCAAATCCATCTCCCTGTGGTTGCTTCAGCCCACCCTGAGGGAGGGAGTGTATTGGAGTGGGGTGGGGGGACGCGGGGATGACAAAGGGTGTCCCTCCTGGCAATGGTGGCCACCCCAGCACGTGCCTTGGCTGCGTCCCCAGCCCCAGGAGGGGAGGGGAGTGTGAGCGGGACTGAGCCGGTACAGAACGTTCTGCTGCGAGCGCCCACAGGAAAACCAACCACGGCCCTCAACGGGGCTCTTTGTTCTGCTGCTTTTTTTTTTTAAAGTCATTTTTTCCCTCCCCGCATCAACTTCTCCTCCTGGCAGCTGAGGGGCTCCCTTTCCCTCCCCCTCCCTCTCTCTGCTCCTCACTACAGCCTCCAAACTCCCCAAGGGCTGCTGCAGATCTGGAGAGGGGGACACACGTGCAACAGGGCTTCAAACCACCCAGTGAGGGAGAATTTGGCATCGTTGGATGCAAATTGGAAGAGGGGAGATTTAGGCTGGATCTAAGAAAGAAGTTCTTTCATGTGAGGGTGGTGAGACACTGGAAGAAAAGGCTCAAGGGGGGGACCTCAGAGTAGCTTCTCGATAGCTGAAGGAAGGGAGCTACAGAAAGGCTGGGGCAGGACTTTTGAATAGGGTCCAGGACGGCAGGACTAGGAGTGATGGATGCAAACTGGAAGAGGAAAGATTTAGGCTGGATCTAAGAAAGAAGTTCTTTGCTGTGAGGGTGGTGAGACACTGGAAGAGGTTGCCCAGAGANGGTCCCTTCCAACCCAAACCATTCCATGATTCTATGATTAACAGCCCCTTGTTTAGATCAAAGTTAATGCCGTCACAGTCCCATGGCTCTGCCTACAAGGAGGTGACATCCACAGCCAGACTAATTAACATCTCCTCATTTAGATGCTGTTAGACAAATTAACAAAGCACTTGGTGCAGAGGATAAATTATATACAAAGAAGGAGGTTGGGAGGGCAGTGGAGCATCCTGGCAAGGGTGGGTTGAAAGTACATGATCTTGAAGGTCCCTTCCAACCCAAACCATCCTATGATTCCATCACAGAATCATTGGGCAGCAGAAATAGGGCAGAGTTTGGTTTGGGGCAAACCTGCAGTGGAAGGAGAGGAGCTGAGGATTGGTTAGGTTTGTTGGTTTTTTTCTTTTAATCTCTTTTTTTATTTTCTTTTTCCTGATTTTGAATCTTTCTGGTTTTGGCTGCCCTCCGCCGAATGTTTACTGAGCGGGTGGAGGGAAGGGCCAACAACATGTTTGTGCCTCTGTAGGACTGTACAGGCTGAACTTTTCACTTCCTCTCCCCGCGGCTGGCGGCACAGGCGGCTATTTCGGTGCCGGGCACGCACACAAACACACCGCCCCCACAGCAACAAGGAGCAAGGGGTGGGAAATCTCAACCCCACCGTGGTTTGGGTTGAGGATGAGATGTGGGCAAGGCTCAGGCACTGCTTCCCCCGCCGTCCCCAGGGGTTGGAGGAGTGGAAAAGTTTCAGATGGAGAAGGAAAAAAGGGGGGAGAAAAAGCTCTTTTTCTGCATCTCATTACAGCGCACGGGGCTTGGAAGTGAGGCACCAGTCTCCAGCCTCAGGATGATTTCGGGGTTTGGGGAGGGGGGATTTTTGGGGCAAGCTTGCCCAAGGTAAGTGCAGGTGTGGGGGGAGGAGTGGGATTCACAAGGGGTGAGAGGGTGTGGGGTCTTCTTCAAACCCCACCGGGACACCTTCCTGTGTGACCTGATCTGGGTGTTCCTGCTCCAGCAGGAGGATGGGATTAGATGATTTATCCAGATCCCTTTCAGTCCCTGATACTCTGTGATTTTATGAGTGCAAACAGACAAGGAGAGGAGGGAAAAGGCTCCTCCTTTTCCACAGCAGCCCGTGGGGCTGGCTCACATCGATGCTGGCCAAGGAGCCCCCCACTGAGAAGGGGCTGGTGGCAATTTGGGGCTGAGGAGGGGAGTTCTCCAGGCCCTGGCTGATGTGGGACAGGTCCCAGCCTAATGAGAGAAATGCCTGCTGCACTTTTAGTGACCCAACAGTTCAGGCAGGGAGCTCGAACTGGAGGATGGAGTCAGGCTCTTCTCAGGGACCTCCAATGATAGGACAAGGGGCAGTGGGTGCAAACTGGAACACAGGAGGTTCCACAGAAATAGGAGAAAAAACTTTTGTGAGGGTGAGAGAAGAGTGTCCCAGGCTGCCCAGAGAGGGTGTGGGGTCTCCTTCTCTGGAGACATCCAAACCCCACCTGGACACCTTCTGTGTGACCTGATCTGGGTGTTCCTGCTCCAGCAGAGGGATGGGACTAGATGATCTCTCCAGGTCCCTTCCAATCCCTGACATTTTGGGATTCCTCTGTAGCTGGGGCTGGCTTGTGGGCAGCGAGGGCCTGTAGGTCACCCACAGCCTGCTCTGGTGCTAGAATTCACTTATAAGCAGGAAAAAAGGCAGAATGTCTCTGCAGGTTTTCCCCCTGTAGTTTTAACTATCCCTAATCACTGCTGATGTCACTGAGATTCAGGAGAATCTATTTCAGTCCTGATGTGGCTGCTGCAGTAAGTAAATATAAAACAATCTCATAAATAAGATGGTGAAACTAGCAGAAACTGGGCAGCAGCAGCAGTTGTACACGTGCCTAAGGCAGCACCGAGCTGGCCCCTGCTGGCCAGCAGAGAGCTGGGGTCAAGACTCTCCCATCAATAGTAAATAACTGGTTGGAATGGTTATGCTGGAAAAGGGGAGCCCAAGCTGCCCTCAGCAACACAAGTGAAGCACAAGGATTGAAACTGTAAGGGTTTGAAATAAGGGAGCTGAAGCAGGGTTAAAATCTGATTTAAATCAATCCACTTTTGAGCTTAAAGCCAGACCTGGTTTAGTTCTTCTCGGAGGGATTTTGAAATGGAAGTTGCTGAGCCCAGCAACAGCTGAGCTGGCTCTGAGTGCATTAACCCCCCATTACCCACCTACAAGTCAAGTGTGTTTCTCATCAGCCTTTGGAGGGATAAAGGGCTTCAAAGACATAATTATTTTATTATCACAGAACAAAGTGTCAACAAGAAGATGCAGTTAAGAGAGCAGCATGCCACCAGCTGCCTTCAGACCAGCGTCACCCCTTGTCCCTTCTCAGCCCACCCACAATGGTTCTTGTGCATTCATCAAAAACCAGTCAGAGCCCAAGGGTGCTGCAGTGGCAGAGGTGCAGGACTCCCAGTCCTTCTGGGAAAGGCCAAGTGAGACACTGGGTGGGTGTCCCTCCCACCGCACTGGTGGAGGTAATTCCCACCCATCCTGCCTTCTCAGGTCCACACCAAGCCTGCTGGCCTGTAACCTGAAGGATTCCCTCATTTCCAACTTTACAGGGGGATCCTCCCTCTTAGAAAAAAAAGCCAAAACTATCCCAGTGGTGCCAAAGCACCCTGATGGTGGTGGTGCAGGGGGCCAGGAGATGTTTTCCTGCTGCTCCTTTGCTGCAGCAGCACTCAGCCCGAGGAGGGAGTGAAGCCCAGGAGCTGCTCAATGGGTTTGTACCTCCACTCGTCAGCCTCCAGCTCCTCCACCAGCCCGGCCAGTTTTTCCATCCGTGCCACTTGTTGATCTGTGAGAAGTTCAAAGGTGACTGGGGCTTGCTGAAAGCTCTCCATCAGATGTGAATTCCCAGCTGTCAGGGAGGGGGAGGGCAGAACAGAGCCCACCCAGCCCACCTGAACACAAACCCAATCTGCTCCACACCCCACACAAGTGGTGAGACTTCCTCACGTGGCAGGACAAAGCCAGGACAAGGTTTTCTGCCCCAATGGGCATCTCCCCATCCCTGCCCCTGCTGTGCCAAGATTCAGTTAGAGAGCAGCGTGCCACCAGCTGCCTCTGGACTGGTGTCACCCCTTGTCCCTTCTCATGGGAACATGGGGTGACAAGAGGACGAAGATCATCCCTATAGAAAATGCATTTACAGTTCACAAGATCTTTATTTTATGACTTGAATTTGCTTTTTATGCTCTCATCCTTTGCCTGAAGGCTTGAAAATTCCCTAATTCTGAGTTTAAAATTCCAGCTTGGGTTATTTTTTATATGTTGAAGTGGAATTTGCTTTCTGTGCTCTCATCCTGTGCCTGGAGATCATAAAATTCCCCAATTCTGAGTTGGAATTTCTGATTTTGGAGTACTTTTAGAAGAGCAATGCTCCATCTATGCCTTCATTTGAAGGATTTAAAATCCCAGTGCTGGCTGCAATCCAGAGGGAGCCTGGTCTGGGTGCAGCCCAGGAGTTCCTGGCTTTAACAGAGTTCTTTGGGGGTGAGCTGGATGGCTCCTCCATTGGAGTACAGTCCCTGCTGCCTCCCTGGGGACACCCAGGACAACATGTTCCTCTGGGTTTTATTTAAGACTCTGTGTGTTGGGCTCAGTTTCAGTTACATCAGCTCAGAGGGAGGGAGATGAGAAGGGCCCTTATTCTGCTGGCTCTGTGGGACCATAGAAAAAAGGGCCCAGTAAGACCTGACTTCCCAGCCAGGGAAATGCCTCACTATTTGTGCTGACTCAGCAGTGGGTACCCTAAAAGAGGGACTGCTCTCATTCCACCTGCTCCAGCCAGAGGCTTCTGGGAACAAGCCAAAAAATTGATGACTTCCATGGTTTTTTTAAGCCTTTCTCTCCCTTTCTTACAGGAACTGCAAACCAATGTTGAAAGGCTGATGTTACCAGGGTGCCAGCCTGTGCAGCTGCAGAGACAGTGGCTCTGAAGCTGGGCTTTGCTTTGGGTTCAAAAATTCAGCATTCTGATCTCTTAAGATCTCCTCTTGTTGGCCCTCACTCACCAGCAGAGGACAGGAAGCCTCCCTGCTCTCAGACAACACATGGAAGTGCCTGCTGTGGCCGACAAGAGGTGGGAAGTGGAAAGGATGTGACCATGGAGCACTGGAAGCAGGCTCAGTTCCACACAAGGAGCGCCTCAGCTGCTGTCTAGCCAAGCCCATCAATGGGGTGCAGGGAGCTGGGCAGCCCCAAGAAGGGAGGAGAATCATGAATCATAGAATTGTTTTGGTTGGAAAGGACCTTCAAGATCATCTAGTTCCAAGCCCCCTGCCAAGGGCAGGGACACCTCCCACTACACCAGGTTGCTCAGTGCCTCATCCAGCCTGGCCTTAAACACCTCCAGGGATTGAGGGGACATCCACAACCTCCCCAGGAAACCTCTTCCAGTGTTTCACTACCCTCACCATAAAAAGTTTATATTTAGCCTGAATCTCCCTTCTGCTAATTTACATCCATTATTTCTAGTCCTTCCATCACATATCCTATCAAAAAGTTCTACCCCTGCCTTTCTGTACCGCCCCCTTCAGGTACTGAGAAGCTCCTATGAGGTTCTCCCTGAGCCTTCTCTTCACCAGGCTCAACAACCCCAACTCCTTCAGTGTGTCTTCATAACGCAATTGCTCCAGCTCTCTGATAATCTTCGTGGCCTCCCCTGGACCTGCTCCTACAGCTTAATATCCTTTTTATGTTGAGGGCTCCAGAACTGAACAAAGTACTCCAGGTGGGGACTCAAGAGTTTTCTGTAAGGTTCAGGAGTGGACTCAGCCCCATCACACCACAACCAGGCACCTCCCTCTCGCAGAACCTCTGAAAACCTCACCTGACCCCGCCTCAGCTAAAGAAACAAAGGTGGAATCAGGTGTTTCTCTGCCTGAGGCCGAAGAGCCAGTCAGCGCTGAGCCCAGCTCAGAGTGTGGGCGTTTCCTGCCCATCACCTCCTCCTCCGGCCTCACCTCTGAGAAAGCAGCTCAAAAAAACAGCCTGTCCCACCCAGGGCGCCCTGTGCTTTGCATAGGGCTTGCAAAAGGACTCGCTGATGGTCTGGCTTGGCTCTAATTTGCCAACTTAAAAAGGCTACTCTGCTTTCTTGTGGTTGGCAGCCGCGGTGTCAGCCTTCCCTCCACCCTCCCCAGCAGAGGTGCTCACCGTGTTTCACTTGTTTGAGCGTGGACGCCACCTGGTAGCTGAAGACGGACTCGCAGAGGAATCTTTCAGAGCCATCTGTGAGAAGATAAACGCAGGACGTTCAATCTGAGAGCTCTGAGCACTCAAGGAGTACTGCTGACCTCCCGTTTCTATGCTACAGGCCTGTTCCCACACTCAAATGCTTTGCAAGGCTTTGCCAATGCCAACCAGTTACTGCCACCAGCTACTCCCATACACCCCCTCTCTCTCCCAGTTTCATAGAATGGTTTGGGTTGGAAGGGACCCTAAAGATCATCTAGTTCCAACCCCCCTGCCACAGGCAGGGACACCTCCCACCAGACCAGATTGCCCAATGCCTCATCCAGCCTGGCCTTAAACACCTCCAGGGAAATTTCAGGCTATTTTAAACAGAAACTGAGCTAAGGAGAAGCCAACTGATATTACAGCTGTCCCTGATTTCCTTGAGGCTCAGAAACTTGGTCCTTACAGTGTTTTATCATTTCCCACAGGCTCAGATCATAGCCCTACATAGAGAATTTCAAATACTGTGTATGTTGCCACCTAAATCAGGAACTGATTTTTTTTTTACTATTTGCCAGGGCATGGAGAGACAGGAGAAGGGGCAATGGCTTGAAAGTAGAGCAGGGCAGGGTTCGATGAGACATGAGGAAGAAGTTCTTGCCCATGGTTGGGAGAGCATCGGACTCCTAATCTGAGGGTCAAGGGTTCAAGTCCCTGTCCAGGTATGAAGCTTGCAAGAGTTGGGATGATGGTTGGACTTGATGATCTGAAAGGTCCCTTCCAACCTAGATGACTATGAGGGTGAGGAAACATTGCAACAGGTTGCCCAGAGAGGTGCTGGAGGCCCTATCCCTGGAGACATTAATATAATGAACTTGAACCCCAGGGAAGAGCTGGAGTTTTACTGTGCTCAGAACATCATAGAATGTCAGGGATTGGAAGGGACCTGGAGAGATCATCTAGTCCCATCCCTCTGCTGGAGCAGAAACACCCAGACCAGGTCACACAGGAAGGTGCCCAGGTGGGGTTTGAATGTCTCCAGAGGAGAGTCTGGGCAGCCTGGGACACTCTTCTCTCTCCCTCACCCTCACAAAGTTTCTTCTCCTATTTCTGTGGAACCTCCTGTGTTCCAGCTTGTTCCATTGCCCCTTGTCCTGTCATTGGAGGTTGCTGAGTAGAGCCTGGCTCCATCCTCTTGACACTTTCCCTTGATTGAGGTCACCCCTCAGTTGCCTCCTCCCCAAGCTAAAGAGACCCAGCCCCCTCAGCCTCTCCTCAGAAGGCACCATCCCCTATCAGGCTGGTGAAACACTACACTGGCCTGCCTTGTGCCATTTCCAAACCTCCTCCTTCCCCCTCTCCAGCCCAGCCTGCCTGGTGGCTCTCAGGAGGAACAGCTGTCTGTCTGTTTGGCAACACCGACTGCTTCATTATTTTAATTTGTTTGGAGTACTCATTAAGTTCTATGAGCAAGCCTTTAGTCATAATTACTTCAATAGAGCGACATATGGCCTCTAATGTGTAATAAAAACAGCCCTTAAAGGAGGCAGCCATCAGTTCCCTCACTCTACCCCAACACCCTGAGGAACTTCATGCTCTCACGGTTGAGTGTGCAGTGTGAGACACAGGAAGGTCAGGGGGAGCAGACAGACAGACAGTGCCTGTCATCTTAAGGCCATGCCCTTCCTCTCTCACCCACAGGAGAGGCAGGGATGTGAAGTGACACGCAGAGCTGGGACACACAAAGCTGGCTCAGAGCCCTGACCCCACTCCAGCTGGCCGTGGAGAAATGCCCTGACACGGGGTGAGACGGAAAGAGGAATGTGCTCAGCCTCAAAGGATTAAAAGAGATGTTTAGTCCTGATTTGTTGTCTCTCTGCACTCGGGGTTTTGATGTGGGTCAAGGGGAAAAGTGAGCTTTGCACTTCCTGGCCAGCAGGGACACAAGCTGCCTCCCGCACTAGCCCAGTCAAATCCAACCCTAGAGCATGTTTTTCCCAGGAAAAACACTGCCTCTGCTATCTTTGCAATAATTCCTGCCCGACATCAAAGGATTAGCTAACAATGAGCAATTAACAGAGTCATGTTCCCTTGCAGGTAGATGGCTTCCTTGTCTGAAACGTCGTCATGGAGCTAAAAACCAGATGAGACTGCCAGAAAAATCCCTTCCCACTGAACAACTGGTGGTGACCCGGCCAAGCCCTGGGGCTTGCTTCCTTCCTCCCTCTCACTCTTGCCAGATAAAAGTCCCGAAAGGCAGTGGGGTGCTAAGCTCAGCAACACCCTGGCTGCACCACTTGAGGAGTAGGGATGGAGAAAAGCAAGAATCATCACCTTCCAGCATCTCCCCAGCCCCTTTGGGGTAGGTGAAGAGGGCTTTTCGGGGCGGCGCCAGGTCCGAGACGCTGAAGCCCGACCCGGTCACGGAGCTGCCACTGACCCCACCAGCTGAGGAGGAGGAGGAAGAGGCGGCCATTTCACCCCAGCCCAGCCTGCCAGAACAGAAAGAAAAAAAAAAAGGAGAGTTAAGGAAGGGCATTTCGGGAGTTTCCCAGGGCACAAAGCCAGCAGATGAAGACATGGGGGCCGGGATGAAGTGGTGAGTGTGGCTTTGGCTCTGCCTCAGAGGCTGCCCTGCGTGGGAGAGGGCTGCAGTAAGCTGTCACACCACACGGTGGCACCCAGAAACCCACCTTTTACCCACAGTCTGACCCCCCCTCCCACAGGGAAGAGTGACATAAAAATAACCTGGCACAGCTCTCAGCTGCTTGGTGCTTTTCCTGCTCCCCAACATCATAAAAAGGTGGTTTTTTAAATTTTTTCTCTCTTCTTTTTCCCTTGTTTCCAGCAGCACAAAGATGGAAAAAAGTCCAGCATCACATCCTGCACAAAGTCACTCCGTGCCTGATGAGTGGCTCTGCATTGCTCCAGGTGGGCTCTTGCTTTTAAAACTCCGTACTTGACCTAAACCTCCAGCAGCTGAGCATCTGGTTGCCTCTACAGCACCATCTTCTGCCTCAGTTTTGTCATTACGGAGCCCTTAAAGCATGTCACAGACCTCTCTGATAGTAAAACATCTGTCACTAGGTACTTGCTGCCTCTACAGCACCATTTTCTGCCTCATTTTTGTCATTATGGAGTCCTTAAACATGTCAAAAACTTCTCTGATACTATAACATTAGTCACTAGGCACTTGCTACTGCTCCAAACCACCTGTAAGCATTTTGAATTATCTGCCTAATGCATTTTCTTCATCCTACATATTTAATACACTTCTGCAGACTCTTTAAATGATGCAGATAGAGCCTCTGGGAAGCATTCAGGGATCTGGTGGAGAAAACTAAAAGGTCCTTTAAAGGGTCCTGATAACTAAGAATCATAGAATCGTAGAATAGTTTGGGTTGGAAAGGATCTTAAAGATCATCTAGTTCCAACTCCCCTGCCATAGCAGGGAGACCTCCCACTACATCAGGTTGCTCAGTGCCTTACATTCATTTGCAGTTAACAAGGTTGACTTCTTGAATGTGTAGAAGCAAAGCAGAGCATCACCTTGCAGCAAGCTACAAAGGAAAACGCCTGCTCACAATTAACTTTTAAAAGGATGATGAAACCTCCAGCAATATCTTCTCCAGCCAACACCAACACAGGTCCAGGGACCTGGACAACACTTGCCACTGAAAGGTTGGCCCACCAGGGCCCATAGAACAGTGGATGGAATCATAGAGATCATAGAATGATTTGGGTTGGAAGGGACCTTCTAG
>VZTY01008705.1:4774-32956 GCA_013400935.1 Turnix velox
GGATCTCTTCCCCTGGTATACGGCCACATTCTTCAAGACTTCAGAGTTGTGAAATCAAATATTTCATTATAGAAAGTGAAGAATTATGAAAATAAAGTATGAAAGCTCAAGTGATAAGAGAAGTCACCCCTTAGTCTCTTCCAAGGTAAAGAGACCCAGCACCCTCAGCCTTTCCTCAGGAGTGAGATGCTCCAATCCCTTCATCTCTGTGCTAGACTCTCCCCAGCAGTTCCCTCTCCTTCTTGAACTGAGGGTCCCAGAACACAATATTCCAGATGTGGTCTCACTAGGACAGAGTAGAGGGGGAGAAGAACCTCGCTCCACCTACTGATTACACCCCAGGATGCCATTGGCCACAAGGACGCATTGCTGGCTCATGGTTGGTCATCCTGCTGTTCACCAGGACCCCAAGGTCCCTTTCCCTTACACTGCTAACAGCTCAGTCCCCAACTTACACTGACACATGGGGTTGTTCTTGCCCATATGCAAGACACTTCACTTGACTTCGTTATATATATATAACTATAGATATATATGTAGTTATATTGTTCTCTCCCTCTATTGTTATATATATACAGGCTGGACAGACTCTCCAGCCTGTTCAGGTCTCTCTGGAAAAAAGGTCTATGCTTCTTTGGGTAAGGAGAAAGAAGCAGTGTGTGCTGAAGAAGATGTACCTGTGAGGTGCTGGGGAGAAAATGGTTCTGCCCCTATCTTCAAGAAGAAAGTACAGGGTTGCAGAAGAACAGTGTTTCTTCTAATACATTTTTTTCTTTTTTTTCTTTCAATCTTTCCAGCAAGTGTGACTCTACTAGTGCTGGCAATAGACCTGAAAGACTTGAAACTTCTGTCTTTCCTTTTATGCCTTTTGTCACTGCTCTCGTAACTGTGTCATTGGGCTTTAACTACCCAGAAACTGCTCATCTTAAACTCTCCCTTTTCTATAATGACAGTAGCAGTCTGTCTGTGTGTAACTCATTCCAGCTCTCTATAAACCTATTGACATAAGAACATAATGCAGTGTGAAGTGGTTGATTCCATTGAAAGTCTCATATAATTTTAATAGCCTGACACAGCTCAGGTCTTGGGTATGTGCCACAGCATTCATTGAATGTGTGCAGTCAGCCACAGGTAGTCTTTTTCTACAGGGATTTAGTTAATCTATGAATAGTAAGTCCCTGGATCTCCAAATATTATCTAGAATAACCATACTGTCAGATATCTAAGACAATTTTTATAGTTACTGATGATTTTCATCACATTATAAATAAAAAATTACAGCCTAAAGTTAGGGCCTAATCAAGTAAGCTGTGGAAACAAATCTTACAAGAATCTTACCAGAAAGTAACTGTGTTTTCTTCTAGGTAGCCACAGAAACTTCACAAAGTCAGGATCTAGTAATGGGTCTGATAGCAACTTAAAGAACTGTATAATAAATCATTTTATGTTCAGCAACCAAGAATTATAGAATGTGTTGAGTTGGAAGGGACTTTCAAGGGCCATCTAGTCCAACTCCTGTGCAGTGAGCAAGGACATCTTGCACTAGACCAGGTTGCTCAGAGTTTCCCAAGCCTAGCCTTGAATATATATAGGCATGGGGTCTCTACCATTTTTCTGGGCATCGTCTTGTTCTCATCTCACTGAGCCTTTGGACCATAGTAAAGCACATCAGGTTCTGTTTCTTTAAAAGAAATCATGACATTGGCCTGGACCACATACATGGTTCAATTTCAGCATAAAAATCAGTATAAAGTGCTTGTAAAAAAATAACTACATAAAAGGGAAATATTTTTCCTCTCACTAGAAAGAAAAGCCACAGCTTTTTTTTTTTTTCATTCTTAAGCGGAAAAAAAATCAAGACTCTTTACCCCCTTTTGTTAGAATAGTCTGCAGATCTCTTACATTTAGTTCTCTTATATTCAGAATGCTGCTCAGCAACCCACTAACTATCCCATCCTGATTTTAATATCAGGGATTTGATTGGTAGAATGATCAGAAGTTACCAATTAAATTTTTTGAATTAAAAAACAATATGCATGAAGTAATGTTGTGAGGAGGCCAATCATTGTAAACATTAAATCTAATGAGGAAGTAAAAGTGTACATTCTATGCCTGTTTATTCCAATAACTTAAAGCAAGTTAAATTTCTTATTTCTGTATGGAGACCTTTCAGACTTTGCATCTTTTAAATTTCTGAAAGACACCATGCAGGGCATTAGGCATGAATTAATACAACCTGGGTGTATTTCACCCTTAACCTCATTCTTTTCTCTGCGCGCTGAAAGTAATTCTTGGATTTAAGAAGGCTCATATAAACTGTGAAGTGGCAGACCACTCTGTCCTTATGAAGAATCATTGGCAGTGTTTTCAATGATGTCTCCTAATAGTAGATACACAAATAGCATCAGAACTTAAGAGTTACAGGGGCAGTGAAACAAAACAAAAAAACCAACCCAAACCAGAAAGATTTCTCACCATATAATTTTGCATTATGTGATTTCTCACACCCAGGAATAGAAAAAAATGGTGTGCCTTCTCTTCTGTGGCCAGTCAGTGTGGCAGCCCCAAAGCAGATGTGGGGGTCACTTGTGTCACTGTGGGACAGAGATGCAGACAGCCATGGCAGTGCTCCCTGTGTACCAGGGGTGCTCTCTGATTTCACATTGGCTCTAATTCTGTGTTACCTAAAACTTCTCTTGACTACTCCGTAGTATGCAGTAATAACAAGGACAAGAGTGTAAATATTGCCAACTCTTGACTCAAAAAGCCTGTAATTTGATAATCTGCAGTTTGCAAGGGCAAGTAAACTGCATTTCTTTCATAGCTGAAATGAATTTCAATAAGTAACAATCAGTATTCTCTGGTTTACCTTTTCAGTTGAAGACACAGATACATAAACTGACTCTGTAAAATTTAATCCATCATTCCATGCTGAAGGAGCACTTGATGGTGTTGACAAATGAAAATTACTTGCTCTTTTGAAAACTGGCTTTTTTATCCACATAAACAGCACTGCTCTAATGATGAAAAGCCCTAACAAATAATCAAATAAATACTAATTTATTTTTTTTTTTAAGTTTCAAGCAGCACTGCAGCACCCATTTAAACAAAAGGGAATGTGGTCCATGTTATAGACATCATCCTTTGAGTTCAAAACATTATGTTATTATTAATTTTGTTAGTTTTCAAAGGTTGGAGGGCATGACAAGTCCTAATAATCTCTGGTTCATGAAGACTGCTGTTGGAGTGTTACAGGGTATTTTTGCCATCAATGTTTAAAGGCTGATTGTGGTATTTTCTTAGCAATAGCATTTGGAGTCTGTAGGCTATTTGTTTATAGTGGTGATATAAACAGAAACATAAGCTTTGAGCATAAAACTATGCGAAAAAATATTTTTATCACTTCTATTTTTTCAAAGTACTTGCATTAAACAAGGCTCTTCTGGACAGTGGGGTCTCTGGTACAAAACTTACATAAATCAGTTTATGCAAACATGAAGATATCCTGATAGTATGAGGGCATTTGTACAACAGATTTTAAGTAGACTGATCATGCTACATTTAATGCTCTTTTGAGTGCATATGGTCTTGAGAAGTATTACTCCACAGATGCGATGGAAATTTTTCTCATAATGGCTCTAAATAATTCATAGAAGTATGTCATGGATGGTTGTTCCTGACATCAGAGGGTATATCCTGCATAGCAATGACCATTTGTGGGAAACTGACTTTGAAGAACCTCATTCTTGGCAATAATCAAGTTCCAGATGTATGAAACCATCATATAGCTGCATAATGAAAGTGATTCTCCTACGCTTCAAGGTTTTTTTAAACTATAAGTTGCTTCAGCTGAGGTGCATTTCATAGGTTTATTATCATATCAGTCTATATTTGCATGTTCAAGTGAAGGAGAATTTAAGTATTTTTAAAGTTGTCATCTTTATTCCTCCATTACTTACTTCTTAAAAATAAGTCCTAGCAGAAAAAGAAAACAACTTTACAGACGTTAGTCTTGGTTCTCATGGTGACCTTTTCAATACTGGAGTAATGCATGTGAAGAGTTCAAGTAACTATTTCATGCATTAGAATGGAGTGATGGCTTCATAAATTAATTTTAATTGCTGTTTGTTTTACTGGAAGATACTTTAAAAATTTGGATTTATTGCAAAATAAAGCAAACAATTTAGGCTTTTGGGTTTATGTATAATTTCTAGGTGTTGCACTGCTGTGCAACTGTGGTGCAGAATTTGATGTAAATCTTGTTACTTGCTTGGAGTTTTTGACTTCTGTATCCTTTAGAAAATAAGGATCCTTCAGCATCTCAAGCTGTAGTGTGATCTAAAAGTCAATTAATGGTTCATATATCTTGTTTTCTAAAATAAATTTATTTTAATGCAATTGAATTAGCAGATGCCATAAAACTAAGTTCTGGAATACTGTAGAAATAAGGGTTGCTACATGATACAAGCCTATCTTAATAGCAATAGATGTTTTTTATTTTTCAAGATTATGTTCTTCCCACTAGTCTTTACAAGAAAGACTGGCATTCTCTGAAGGATCACTTGAACCCCAAGTTATTTTGGTTTAATAAGATCTTCACAAATAGAGACATACTATACATTGACTTAATTTGGTTTATTAAGTCATCCGTAACTGACCAAGATGACAAGTATAAGCCTTAGTACTAAATGTTATTCTCATGTCATAGGTACCAGCAAGATTGGACAAGCATATATTGAAGATCACACTACTGTAAATACAAAAGTGCTCCACTTATCCTCAATATGCTTGTGTTTGCTTATTTTGTGAAGACTGTACAATTCCTAGATGACTGAAGTCAAGGACAGGTATTTAAAAACAGATCTCTGAAGGCTAAAACCAAGGAAGATTAGTGGGGTTTTATCTGCAGTGCAGTGATTATCTGCACAGATGCATGTCAAGTTTTTAACTTTCTCAGTTAATCTCAGTAATATGATAAATAAGAACTAGGAGGCTTTTTTAATATCAATCTCTTGATGCTAAGAAATGGAGTATTTTGAAATGCATATTTTGGCTGCAAAAGAGCTGCTGAAGCCCCTTATCACACTACCAGAGACATACAGCAATAGGAATTTTATGTGCTGCTCTTTTTTTTGACTTTTAGAATGCCAGCAGTACTTGTGCTTAATGGGTATGACTAGTGCTCTTATAAAGACTACATTTAATTCTAACAAATGGTTAGAACAGCAGTTGTAAAAATTTGTATGCAGTTAAAAAGTCAAAAGTCCACTTATTTCCATGTTCATTGAAAAGCTAAAATACAGAATTAATACATTCAAATTAAAGCAATGTGCTTCTTAGGTTTTGTACCTTTTTTTAAAGATCAACATTACCAATGGTATTTTCAGTGCTGAACTTAAGCAGGAATTTTAAAAAAATACTAAGGATTGGAATCAAAAGGACTTGATACATGTCACAACCTAAAAAAATAACAAAATGTTTTGCTTAATACAGAATTGATTTTGAAGGTTTCAAATTAGAATAGGAAAAGCTGCGATTTCAAACAAAATTACATTAGAGCTGGCAAATTAACATTACAAATATTCCAAAATAAACTCTTTGATCTCCTCCATTGCATTTCACAGATTTCTTAGTGCATTCCCTGTGAATTACCACCATCATCATAGATCAATAGATCTATCAGCTGAAAGCCACAGTACAAGCCAATTTCAAATGAAGGATAAACAACTTGAGTAATAATTTTAAAGGAAGTTTTCAGCAATGCAAAATATGCTACTTAATACTTATAATTTAGGCTTAAATTGTTAAATTACATTACTTCACCTATATTACAACATTTACTTCATTTCCACAGCACAGAATCATAAAAGGGTTTGGGTTGGAAGGGACCTCCAAGATCATCTAGTTTCAACCCCACTGCCATGGGCAGAGATACCTCCCACTAGACCAGGTTGCTCAATGCCTCATCCAGGCCACAACCTCTCTGGGAAACCTGTTCCAGCACATTTAAGCAACAGATCTTTAGCAACTCCTATCTTCACAGTGAAAAGATTGGCTATTTGTCTGATGTCATTGAAACAGCAATAGTGTTTCCCTTATGCTACAAGAAAGGTTATATCCTTCACAAAGGACACACTCCAATCATCACAAACCTTCAATCATAGCAGGAAGAAACCTCAGATTCTCTCTGGCCATTCTGTTCTCTCTATTGCTATCAAAGGCAACCCTGGAAAGTTTCTTATAAAACAGAAGTTGAGAATGCAGTTCAGGATTCAGGCTTAGATCTTTTGTTACACTTGTTTCTACAAAAGAGGCAGGGTACTTGCAGGGTAGCTTCATTTTTGAAGTAGCTTGGCAGATAGGCTTTGGATGTTCAAAGACAATTGTGAGGAAATTTTGATAGAACTGAATAGGCTGTCAATAGAAAAAATTAACTATTTGATAAGTGTACCTTGAAGGGAAGTACTTCAGCTTAGATGTATGTACATGTGAAGAATGTGAAAAAAAGCCTTTGATCTTAAAAAGATAAAAACAAGCTATTATAAAACAGAAGTTATATGACATATAGAATAGGTTTTAAAGTATTTTAGCATTGAAACAGAACACCAAAATAGCTGACCTGTGAGAGTGAAGAAATTTTAACAAAACTGCAGAGGTGCCTGATAAGACAAGGCCAAGCACAAAGACAACTGGATCATGTTCTCTTAATTCCTGTCTTACTTGAGCACAGCTTTGCATCAGATGAGCAGAATGGACAACCGAGTGCTAATAATTTCCCTTTTCTTATATCTATCCTGTTGCCCTATCAAAATTTCATGGACTAAGACTTTTTTTATTATTATTTTTTATTTAAAAGATTTTTATACAGCACTCTCTTCCTAGATGGAAGATCCCTTTTTTCTTGGAGAAGAATAACATGGAATAACAAGAAACAGGAAATCTTTAGTCCCTCTGGACAATATTTTAAAAATAATCAAACTTCCACTGTTTTCCAAACAAAACGGTCTAATCCAATGGATCTTCTTTAGTTTAAGTCCATGACACACTATTAAAAAAACCTGCTGCAACAGCTTTAGCAAATTCTCTACGGGTTTCTTTAAGATGAAACTATGCTGCTTCTTGTGCTACTTACAGACGCAGAGACCAAAGTATAATTCTGAGAATAAGATGAAGCATTTCAGGGGAAAAAGGTTATTTAAACAAGTAGTTCCCTTCTTGCTTGCATATTGAGCACACACATTTGGGTTCTCTGCATTGCATTAAAATATTCTTTCCAACAATCGCTGCAATAATGACCATGCAATGGTACTCTGTGTAAATATAATCAAAGAGAATAGATAACACAGACCACAGATTGACCCAGCAGCATGATAAAAGCAAAATATAGGAGACTTCTTCTTAAAAATACACAGTATTCCAGATAAATACTAAGAAAAAGCATAATGAAGTACTCATAAGCAAGACAACAGCAAGACTGGCTAGTCAGGAAAGAAGAAGCAGATCTCTTCAATATTGTCCTTCTGTAAAATATTTGCAAAGATAAGGAATGAAAAATCTAAGTCATAATGGTCTGAAAAGTCAATCAAGTCATTAACATATAGCTAAAACTTTCCTTTTGGGTTTTAAATTGAGGGCACATTCTCAGCTGATTCCATTGAGAATATTAAACTCCTCAACTATCAGAAGAAAGGGGTACCAAGACAGAATAATTTTTAAATCTGAGAAGTAAATTCTGTACTATCCCTTGGATTCTACGGATAAAATAATGTCCCTTCAACATCATTAGAGACACCTTCTCTGTTCACACACTGTATGATGAAGCACTTGACAAGTCTGTTTTACCAGGCAACTTGGCCTGGATATGTCAGAGATGTGATCAAGCTGGTTCATCAGTTTTACCTATCACTGGCTCAATAGCAAGACCAGAAGCTGTAGAAAATGCTGAACCAGCTGAGAAGTCAGTCCAAGAGTCTGCTATCAGGCAGACACATCATGTGAAGCTACAAGCAAGAAGAAAATCACAGAATGAATCTTAGAATGGTTTGGGTTGGAAGGGACCTTAAAGATTATCTAGTCCCAACTCCCCTGCCATGGGCAGGGACACCTCCTGCTAGACCAGGTTGGTCAATGCCTCATCCAGCCTGGCCTTAAACACCTCCACGGAAGGGGCACCCAAAGACTCTCCGGACAAAATTCGTGTTTCCCATTAGCAAACACAGCATTTCCTGTGGATATGATCGTGGAAAAAGGACAAAAAAACTTTAGAAGATGCTGGGAAAACAGAAAAATCTAACTTGCAATCAAGAGCAAGAGAAAAATCAAGTTCTAACTATCTTGAAGTGAATCTTCATTTGTTTCCTACACATAACAAAACATACTTCACATGCAAAAGGAGAAACAGACAAGAATCTTCACTAGCTCTCAATATCAAGTTCCAGTACCCATTTTTGTATTAAATGGAAGGCTGTCCATTCCTGACACAAAAGTAGTCAAGATGTGCTTTCCTCATTAGCCAAACAGCCTACAAGCTTCAGGGAGTTCTCTGAATACCAAGTATTACCTATTTTTATGATGTGACATAATTTACGGAGAGTGAAAAACTGTTAATGAACAAATTGCTTTCTTCAGTAATGTTCCATTCCTTGTGTTTTAAAGTGGGATTGAGAAAAGGTAACTGAGACTCATCATGCCTCAAGGGTTTGATAAAAATTTAATTTGCAGGTAAAGGGCAGAAGATAAGTTTTAAAGTGGTTAAAAGGATAAAAAGGAAAAATTACCCATGACATCAAAATAAGCAAGACCCATCTCATAGTGCAGACTAGATTTTCTGATCTTCTGTGACAACTTGTTAAGATGTAACAGATTTCATTGACAACAAAAATAAACTCAGTTATGCTAGTTATTATGACAAAGTTCTTCATTGCTTCCAAGACAGTCTGGTACCAGGATGTACCAGTGCTTCTAGTCTGAAATACACTGATCCCCCAGAGATGACAACACATACTTTTAAGCATTAACTGTCTAAACCAAGATAAAACTACAACTCAAAAGATACTCATTTCCTCAATTTCTGATTTCCCCACATGGCATTATGGCTCAAGCTGGGCAGAAACACTTCTGAAAAGCAGTGAATTTACTACAAAAATTGTTCTGAAGCTCTTGGAGATGCTCACACGTTACCTTCCTGGACCAAAGAAATGTGATAACAGAATATCAGAGAAGTCAAATTCAGTTCTTGACATCTGCAATACTGTGCTGGATATACAGAGCTACAAGTCAATTTTACTCAACCTGCATTTAAGGTAGGTAAGATGCAAGACTTTGCCATCTTTGCCTCACAGGTTCTACATCCATTCCAAAAACTTTAATCTACACATTTCATGAAGTATCATATGTGCAGTAAAGTACCATTCTTCTGTTGAATCCATTCTTAACTGTAAGCAGTCCTTAAACATACAGGGAACAAGTAAGAAATTCTTTGATGTTGTAGGCAATACTACAGGTTGCACTGAACCACAATAAATGGAATCCTCTATAATCCACAAAGGCTACTTAAGTACTTCTACACAGTTGCTACAGCAGAGTCCTGCAGCATGTTAGCATCTCCCCCAATGAGCATTTAGTAGAGCAATCTCTCCATGGGTTACCCAAGCAAATCCCAGTAGGGAGCAGAACTAAATGAAAGTGCATGTGATTATCAGGAAAAAATAAGTAGGTTTTATTGAGACATAAGCAAGGCCTGTTTCCCTGGAGCTCCCTAATCCAAGTCCTGGACACTATAGTGGTATAGTTAACAATTTCAATGCTGGTGTCTCATTTGTCAGGGTCATGATCCAAGGCAGGGTATATGATGAGTACCATGAGCCAAGCTTGTCTCACCACATAACTGGGCACACCTAAGACACATATCAAAGCCTAACACTCCTCTTGAAGTTACATCCCCAGTTTCTAGTTACACCTACTTGTCATGACTGAGCACCTTCTAGCTTCACTTTTTGCCAAGTCACTGTCAAGACACCCATGTCCTTATGAATCATGACAGCTTGGTTACTTCTCCCAACATGCACAAACAAACAGAAATTGGAAATGTGCATTCCATTTATGCCAAAGAAACATGGTGCAGTTACCAGGAACTGACTAGAACCTACTTAATGCTGCACAAACATCTACTATCCCTACTGTCCCTACTATCTTCAGTACAGACTTAAGCAAATACAAGCTACACAAAACTCCACACAACCGCACACCCTGCCTGAAGCTATCACATCTATTCCCTCATGTCTGTGATCCAGGGATTGTGTGTGACAAATTCATCTTTTCATCACATCCTTGCACCACAACAATAATAAAAACAACCCCCACACCTTAGTTATTATTTCTACCTTATTCTGACCTAGCTAACCCTAACCCAAGGTTTGTATCCCCACAAAGTGACAGAAGTCCTCAAAAATCACTGTAAACTGACTTAAGCAGCTCCTCTGCTAAATGCAAGCCTTCTAGGAATGCATTTCAGATTTTCAAAACTCACTTCACAGTTGTCATGTAACTTCCTGCAGTGTTGGTATTCATTATTCAGAAGTCTTTGCTCACCATTCTCTGCCGCAGCTCTCACAAGGCCATCCAGTGTCATGAATATTTTAATTACACACTAAAACCAGGTACCTGCTACATCATGTTGGATGGATACAGAATAGAGGCCTTGCACTTAAACCACAAAAATCAACATTTCAGAAAGGTAACATGAGAGATTTATCATCCAGTTTGCAGAGTTCACTTACTGCCTTCCTAGCCATAGTTTAATAGAGGTGTGTTTCTCTAAGCTACATTCTAAAAAGATTTTGATTTGTGTTCTAATTTAAATCTCTAGCTTAATTTCGTACTGAAGTGTGAACACCCTACTCTGCTCTAAAATCACAGAATAGTTTGGGTTGAACAGGACCTTAACGGTTCCAACCCCCCTGCTATGAGCAGGGACACCTCCCACTAGGCCAGGCTGCTCAATGCCTCATCCAGCCTGGCCTTGAAGATCCTTCATGTTCATAATTTTTAGACCTTTACTTGCATCTTAACTCCTTTTAGCCCACTGAATGTTCTTAGTAAGTAGCTCAAAGCAAGCCATCACCAACACAACATCTGACTAACTGCATTCACTATGAACTGACATCTACAATACTACTTGTGTCAATAGCTGTTGAAGTCGCTCAACAAGGGTTTCTCAGAGGCAAATATAATTTTCTTCCATTCAGGCAGGCTCTCCAGCCAAATAAGCCATTCCGGGCTCCTGGATCTTTCCCATTACAAGGAAACAGCTATTATTTGCCTTTGTCTGCCTGAACTGAAAGCAATGCAGCATGCTAACATGAACTGGTAGCCATCATCCCACACAAGACTCCACAACACCCTAAAAGATCTATCCATCATTCCAAAATCAATTCAAGAGATTTGCCTGCTTTTAAATGAGGTACAAAACAAACATGTATGAGCAGCATTAAAGTTTTAATTAAGCAGCTAGATACACTGGGTTCTTCAAAGTACTTCCCCCACTTTAAAAAAAAAAAGTTTTGTTTTGTTTTTTTTTAGGTATCAAACCAGTTACAAACATATCTTAAAAGAATCACAACCTGTTCCACGGACCTTAGTTTAAAACTCAAGCAAAAAATACCATCTTTTTTCACAGCTTTAAGGGTTTTCAGACCTTCCAGACAGCCTACTGTGCTGGGCTCAACAGGCATTATTCCCTTTCTATTGTAAAGAAAATGGAATTGAGAAAGTAAAAGTCCACTCAAGTCAAAGCCATACAGTCCCGTGAAATAAAGGAATTCAGAGATCTCAAAAACCATGCGGAGACAGAAAAAACAGCAAGTCTGAAAGGATGTGGTACATGAAAGTGTGGTTGTACATCTTTTGAAGTGGATGCTGACCAGAGATTGAGCCTAAACAGAATTGATTAAAAGTTAATACTGGAAACCAGCCTTCAAATATATCCCTATACTTTCACCATATGCTAGCATTTAATTTCTCTGACAATGCTAGTTTGTTACCACTGATATAAAAAGAAGCTATAGTTCAGGTCAGCTCACTTCACTATTCCTCAGGCACACACAGAACTCAGTGCATAGAATCATAGAATGGCTTAGGTTGGAAGGGACTTTCAAGATCATCTAGTTCCATGGGCAGAGACACCTCCCACTAGACCAGGTTGCTCAGTGCCTCATCCAGCCTGGCCTTAACTGCCAGAGAGGGGGCATCCACAACCTCTCTGGGAAACCTGTTCCAGTGTCTCACCACCCTCACAAGAAAGAATTTCTCTCTTCTCTCTTCCCTGAATCTCCCCTCTTTCAATTTACATTCATTATTCCTAGTCCTGCCATCACATATCCCATTAAAAAGTCCTACCCCAGCCTTTCTATAGGCCCTCTTCAGGTATTGAGAAGCTACTATGAAGTCCCCCCAAGCCTTCTCTTCTACAGGTTGAGCCCCAGCTCCTTCAGTCTGTCCTCAGAAGAGAGGCGCTCCATCCCTCTCATCATCTTCATGGCCCTCCTCTGGACCTCCTCCAATAGCTCAGAGTCCTTCTTATGTTGAGGGCTCCAGAACAGAACACTCCAGGTGGGGCCTCACCAGAGCCCACCACACTTTTCCACGTGCTGGTGCTTACAGCCATCAGCATATAATTTCTACCTGGAAAAGACAGTAGTTATGGTGCAGTCAGCATTCCTGTCCAATGAAATTCTTCCCTATTGATAAGGACATGAGTGTCTCTACAAACAATGACTTGTTCAAAAGTGAAGCTATAAGGCACTCTCTAAGAAAGGGAAGAAAGTTGTAACAAGTAGATGTAACTAGAAACTTCAGACATGACTTCAAGAAGTATGTTATATTTTGATACGTGTCTTAGGTGTGCCTGGGAACCTTTAAGTCCCGATTACCCTTAACCAATGGTGAGGCAGAGAGACTGGAGCATCCAGGAAAATCCAGGATAAAAGGAGGCTCTGCCATCCAGCAATCTGAGAGGCCCCACCTGAGGAATGTCTCAGTGGACTCTCCCCTTATTCAAATAAAGTTAACTCTTTCTCAGGACTCCTCCATCTCCTTTCTGTACACACAGATTCGAGGCAACTGGACCTTTCCACACTCTCTGTTCCTAGCCATGACTCGATAAAACAGCTCATTACGATACTTAATGCTATCACTATTCCACGGCAATGTATTTTCCTGTCAAAAATACAGAAGATGAGAAAACTGAACTCAAATAGAATCTATAAGTATAGCATCTAAGTTAGAAATCTATTTTGTGCATATACTGAACACTGACAGAAAAGGGTTCAGCGGTGCTAATAAGCCATTTAATTTGTTGTCCATAAAAAACAGGATAACACAAACAAAATAAACTAGATATTCATTTGCTTAGAAACTGACCTTTTTGTACACAGAAAAGAACTGCAGAATTACATTAGTTCTGCTTCCTCCACAAGTCTATGAAAGTACAAGCTGTCACAGTTGTACTATAGCACGCACAGAGTGGCTGCTAAAACATGTTTCATATTTCTGTAAATATTAATCTACTGAGAAACACTGTTTTCAGGGAAAACAGAAGGGGGCTAACCAGTGCCTTACATTATAAAAACAGTTACATTTCCATCACAAGTTCAGGTTACTGTTAAGCATGAATGTAGCAAAGAATTCACCTTAGATTCTAAACTAGTTAAAGACTTTTTCTACCCAGGTCATGTTTTTCTTCAATACTACTGCAGTGGAGAAGAGAGAGCCGAGCAGAACCCTAACAACTGCTGGGGACTCCCTAGAAATGGGAAAATATTTAATCTAACAATTGGGTGCCCCTCTTACTGCTGCACCTTGTTACTGTACTCTCCTGGACTCACACACTTCCGCACTGACAGGAGATGGAGACTTCACACAGCAATCTGAGTTTACTGAGGGTTACTGCTTCTTTAATAATGACAGACTATCAGGGATTGGAAGGGACCTCAAGAGATCATCTAGTCTCATCACCCTGATGAAGCAGGAACACCCAGATCAGGTCACATAGGAAGGCACCCAGGTGGGTTTTGAATGTCTCCAGAGAAGGGGACTCCACATCCTCTCTGAGCAGACTGTGCCACTGTTCTGTCACCCTCATCCTGACAGTTTTTTTCTTTTATTTCTGTGGAACCTCCAGCTTGCACACACTGCCCCTTGCCCTGTCAATTAGAGGTTGCTGAGAAGACCCAGGCTCCATACTCCTGACGCTCGCCCTTTCCATACAGACATCCTCCCACTGCCCCACCCTTGCTGCACTCAGGTTCACCATTCCCTGCTGCAAGATGCGCCCAGGCAGGCAGACTTTCTTTTATTCACAATGTTTAGATAAAATACATGGAAGCCACTGCAGTTTATTCAAGTTCACTTCATTTCACAGTTTCTGAGAAGCCAGAGAGGTAGGCAGAAGCTTCTAAAAGTACCAGGGCAATGAGCCAAATGCCAGGACAATACAATACACAGCCACAGCAGGTAAATACTGTGACAACAACAAAAGCAGCTATCCCTGCTACTTTCAGGAAAACCTTTGATGAAGCAAGCAGTATTCCAGGTTATATCCCACCTGGGAAATGGTCGACTACTCTCAACTGAGACAGCCTCTCTATTAAGTAAACACAGATGGTCATTAATCAGCACACCTAAGCCTAAGCAGCTGGAAAAGTGACCTTGTATTTCTAATTCATCTCACAAAGTTGCTACGATTTTTCATAGACATACAATGTTACCAAGTATTAAAACATTTTATTTTAAATCACTTTTTAAAATCTTTTATACTTGAACCACCAAATCCTCCTTTGACCACATTTCCCTAGCGTGGGTCAATCGGTGAACTACAAATCAGCATTGACTGATTCTGTCAGGCCTGACTCTGAAATTCACTCCTTTGTCTCCCGAAAGCCTTCAAACCATGCATGACCAATGGTCCATATCTTAATAGCATTTCAGCGTACCACGAATATTGAAGCTGAAGGTTTTTAGTATTGCTGAGCCAGCCCATGTTTGAATTAAAGACATTGCAATTTGGAGCTATAAACCACAGTTGTAAGAGCTCATGTCTGAGCTCTGGAGTAAAACACTAATGCTAGTAATTTTAATTTTAAACTCTGAGGTGATTATCTGTTGCTTAAATGTAAATTTGTGATCAAATTGCTTTTAGAAAGGTCAAAGAAATGGAACAAGAGTAGGCTAGGACTGAGAATTCTACATTTTAAGATCAGGTTGGGAAATCACATTTTTCAGTGAAGAAAGAGTCATTTCAGCCTCTCAAAAGGGGTGTATTTTGCTCTGCTTCAAGACCAATAGTTTATTTTCCATCTGAGCAAACCCTAAAATATGGTGAGATTTACCTAGAATAAGCGCATATGGCACATGCTTACATGCCTCATTACTTTGTAAAACCAAAAAGTAAAAAGCCTATTTGGCAGATACATATATGTTTCACTACCCGCTTATTTCAAGTGTGTACTAAAATCCAGTAGAGCTCTATACAAAGCTACATCCTGTCCCCCTTAGCTGGCTTTTAGAGGTATTAACACAACCACTACTCTGGAATCTGTGAAAAGAAACCAGATAATGCTGATAAACATCTCAAGAGTAATGCTGGTGGGTCTGGTGGGCAGCCAGAAGGCTTAGCGGTAACTGTGGAAATGAAGGATAGATTCTGCTAATGGCATGAAAATTGCATGACTCACTTTACCTGTCAGAAGAGCCTGGACAACTCACTTGGTAACTTGGTATTCCAGGCACCAGTGCTCTCAAAGCCCATTCCCATATTAGATCCATGCTCTGAAAACTAATAAGACATCACTACAGAAGCCAGCTCTCAAATAGTGATGAATTTATGCAAGTACTAAGGAACAAATACATCAATAGTCATCACTATTAGCTTTCTGAAGTTCTGAAATTAAATCTACATACATAAAATCATGGCCTAGTTCCCAGTGTTCTTAAGATATGACATGTCACAGAAAAACAAGATAGTCAAAAACAGGAGCAATATCTTGCTTTATATGTATCTTTACAATCTTCTGTGATTTCCAAGGCTAATGAGAGTCAGTAGTTTTCCAGCAGGGCTTGAAACAAGCAGGAAGTAAATTAATGCAAATTCTCATGGATATACAACATGAATAAATCAAATCTTTACTGATCTCCAAGTGGTCAAAGCAGCAAACTGCAACCAATCCATGTGACATTAAGAGTCTTAAAATTACCTTCTATGAAAATTAGTCACAGAAGACTTCCATTTTATGTTCAATTCCATAAATAAACTGCATTTAGAGATTTGCTCTCAACATTATTCTGTTGAAGGAAGTTTATACTAAAGCATGACATTACAGATACAAAACACTGCGTATGCCAGCACCAATGTGGCATTAGACCAACCTAAAGACGCACACCTGGCAAAAAGGAGCCAGGTCTGAAACTAGAGCAGGGCACGGATAGATTAGACATGAGGAGGAAGTTAGTCCCCATGAGGGTGGTGAGGCTTGAGAGGTGCCTTGAGAGGTGGTGGAGGCCCCATCCCTGGTGGCATTCAAGGCCAGGTTTGGTGAGGCCCTGAGCAACCTCATCCAATGAATGATGTCCCTGTCATTGCAGGGGGATTGGACAAGATCTTTGAAGGTCCATCCCAACTCTGTGGTTTTATACTAATGTGTACATGTCAGCCTTTGAAACAACTTTAAAGGTAATATAACAATTTTCTTCTTTGGAAAACAGAAATTAAACTTCCCAAAATGAAATTTATAACATTTGCCATCTGGAAATCTCATTTTCAAAGACTCAGTCACATAATGGCAGAACTCTCCAAGGTGTATCTACCTACCAATACAAAATAGTCTACTGTGACTTGTAGATTGCGAGCTATGTTTGATATGGTGCCTTTTTAGTGGTCATGGACCTGTCAGCAAGGGAGAGGTAGAACATCCATTCTCAGATATCTGAGATGCACACATGTCCTATTCCCCACAATCAGTGTATCCAGTACAAATAATTGTTTGGCACCATCACAAAACCTAAGCTCAACCTGTGTCAGGGATGAAACATGTCAAAAGTCCAAACTGATCATATGTGAAATGGAGATCTGCTACGTAGGTAGCTAATACTAGAACTCAGGTTTCTAGTTATGTGTGTATATACCTATGATATTTGCTTAAACGCCGCAGAATCAGTCAAGGAAGACAGCTTGATCTAAACAGAGAAAAAACATGGAAGAAACTTTAAAATATCCCTGTTAATTGAAACAGCAGAATCCAAATTTTTAGTCATAAAGAAGCATCCTAATGCTAAATACTCCATAGGAGAGAATAATTAGCATGCACACTCAGACAATTCCGTAAGTCATCCTAGTTGGCTGTATTTCAGTTGCCTAGATGCTTTTAAGCAGCTGTCATATACATCATACTTTATTTTCTTGTTACAACAAAAACCCCTCAACTTTCTCATTCTGGAAAGGTTAGAAAAGCAGTCTGACCCTTCAATATGAAATGGTCATTACCTAAAAAGCCGTCTTAATGTCTAACCCCACTTCAGTGGTTATTACTGATGGCTCCAAAGAAATGGAACTGCTGAAGCAGAAGGCTGCACAGGCTTCACATCCCTAAGGGGACATGTGAACCAGAGTCTGTTCCATACTGCAATATTGAGAGAATTTTTTAGTGAAGAAATCGGGTCTGAGAGAACAGGGTAAAAGGGTAAAATGGTGTAAAATGGGGTAAAATTTACTTCTGAGTATAGAAAAATATAGAGCCAATGTAAGATAGAAAAACAGGGCTAAAACACTATTGAAACTGTGGTAACAGAGTAAAAGCAGACAGGAATATTACTCAAAAACAGCTCTCAACTTTACCTTCCAAAGATGGTTCAGACTAAGCAATGAAAACCACTGAATAAAAATTCATCTTCTCTGACTGAAAAGATCAAAGGAAGTAAGGTAACAAAAACACTGATGAATAACATAATTCCTATGAACTGAGGAATCAGGAATCACAAAGACATGGGGATCATCTCTGCAGAATGACACTGAGCTCTCTAATTTCTTCATGGCAGTTGCTGCAAAAAGACTTAGATACAAAACACTGTAAAACTCAAGGAACTCTTAGGAGCAGCTCATTTTGTATTATCTTGGTGGTAATATGCTGGGAAACCAGCACATTAATACTCCACAAATAAGACTAGGTGCTGTTTTATTAAAGGATAGTGGTCTAACTGTCCTGGCTGCTAGAGCAATCATTCATATTGGAAAGCACTTAATGCCACACTAAATTAGAGGCAGTTGCTTGACTAAGAGCTGTGAAAGGTTTTTTTAATGTTTCTTTTAAACAAAGTACTTTGAGGAACTAATGTGAAGCAGATATTTTTGAATTACCACAGAGAATACAAAAATACCTATTTCATCATTATGTGGAATAAGATATTACCCAAGGCAAATGCTGGTCATAAAATTTTCCCAAAAGATTCCTGTTGATACAAGGGATATTATCTTACCCCAAGTATACCAAGAACTTAATTTCCATAGGTGAAGCAAGTACACAAATCTGCTGGATGACAACAGCAAAGACATTAAAGTACCTCTGAAAAATTAACAGGTTTACTTCAGCATTTCCAAAGGTTTCCCTAACTTTGAGCAACTACCCCAATACTAATAATTTGAAAATTCAAAAACATACTTCAATTTCAAAAAATACAGATTGCTCTGATCCTGGTAATTCCAGTGAAAATCTCATACATGCCACATTTACTTATTCTATACATTCCTTAACTATCCTAGCTTCACTATTGTATGATTAAACCTGATCAATTAGTTAGCTGAAAGAAAATACCAGTCTGGTTTCAGGATTTGGAATCTGAGACTTGACTCTGAAGGAAATCTAAAACCCAGTCCTGCTCTGGAAAGGTTAATGTGAAGGGAATAAAGAATTCAGAGTCAGCAGGGAGTTGAGGTCAATCACCATAAGCATTTCCACTAAGGATGACACTTCTTTGCTAAAAAGCAGTAGCCTCAGGGAAGGGAACTGCCAAACCAGACAGGTACTCCACAAGAACTGCAAAAAAGAAATTGGAAAATCCTATACAGGACAAAACAAAACTCCTTCCAGCCTGGGTAACCATGTGAGCCAGATCTGTCCCTTCCCATACCCACTCACTTGGCACAGAGGGTTGCTGAGGACAGTGTGTATTTCACATGAAACCATTTATATCCGTAAGATGTTACCCTTAGAGCAGCTCAAGTGCTGTTCAGACATAAGCAGATCAGCCCAAGAACTGGGAAGTCACAGCCAGCAGCAGGGAGACAATCACCTCATGCTTCTTTGCATTTATGTTGAGCACATCAGATGCAGCAGATAACTTGACCAAGTAATTATCCTTTTAAAAAAGGTATAGCATAGATATATTTTGTCCATATAAACCAGCTTAACAGTTTTTATTTTCTACCAAAGAATCCATAAGGAAATTACAGAATATTTTGGCAAAGTCACAAAGGGCACTGGTCCTTATGAATTCCAAATTGGGTTTGTTCAGCCTGGAGAAGACAAGGCTCAGGGGCAACCTCATAGTGACTTCTCAATAACTGAACAGGACTGGGGTAAGACTTTTTAATAGGACATGTAATGGAAGGACTAGGAATAATGGATGCAAATTGGAAGATGGGAGATTCAGGCTGGAGATAAGAAAAATTCTTTCTGGTGAGGGTGGTGAGATACAGGAACAGGTTGCCTAGAGAGGTTGTGGATGCCCCCTCAATCCCTGGAGGTTTTAAGGCCAGGATGGATGAGGCACTGAGCAACCTGGTTTAGAGGGAGGTGTCTCTGCCCATGGTTGGGGTTTGGAACTGGATGGTTTTTTAGGTCCCTTCCTACCCAAACCATTCTATGATTCTATGAACTTGGGGTGTCACACATTTCACAGGTCTAATATCAGGAAGTAGATTTGAACCAGAGTTGTAAGATATGCTCAATTAATCAAGGCATTACAATCTGCTTAAACTGTTGTTTAGAACAAGTAAGCACTTAGCAATCTGTGAGATTACCATTGCTTAACATCCATCAATACCTTATTTGGAAAGGAGACTTACACATAGCACTGATTTTTCCTGTGGATCAGACCCTCCCCAACTTACTTCCACATCACACTCAGTAAAGTTTTCCATTAATTTGCAAATATTAACATAAGCTATACATTATGTTCATTAAAACCAAAGGCAGTGGAAGCATTTTGAGATTCCTGGAGGACTTAAAACATGCATGGCCATTATATAAGAACAGAAAACTATTTTCCTCCATTTTAAATAACTAGAGGTACAGTTATTGTTAATATGGCTTAAATACAGAAGCATTCTATGTCTGTAAGATATGAAAAAGCATCTGCTGTTGTATCACATAAGCATAGTAATTACCACGTTACCAGGTAATTATGATGCAATCTTCTAACATACAGTTTTAGGGATATTACAAAAGAAAGGAACTGCTGCTGCTATTGCTGCAGGGCAATCAGTATGAAGAGAACAGCTTTGATTTTATTGTCCTCTGCATATTTGAGACAAAAAAAATACACTTTCTTCAGACACTTTCTTCAGCTGCAAACACCAAAGCCAAAATTATATTTCCAATTTGAGATCAATGGCTACCTATTTATTAACAAGTATGTCTGAATTTTAATCTATTTCAAGGCATTTTGATAATGATTTCAAAAACCCTCACTCACTCCTATCCCATACTCCTAAAGGAAAGGAAAAAAATATTACAGGAAATTACTTTGTACTTTGAATAAAGTAGTTATTTCCATATTAAAAATATGGGAAAGAACTAATAACAGAACATAGTTTCAAGGAACTATTTAACACATTACAATCAGAAATTAATAAGCAAGCTAGCCTCAGAACTACATCAGTCATTTTCAGAACTAATCCCAATCTCAATTTATAATTAGGCAACATGTACTAGAATTGAAAAAACACAGATTGATAAGAAAAAAATTCAGTCATCTAATATTAGAGAAAAATTCATACTTGAAGAAGCAGCCAAAATAATATTTCTGTCTTTACACTAAACTATTTTCTGGAAAGCAATAACTTTAGGAGTATATCTACTCTGCAGTAATCCAATATCTATGATTAGGCCAGATCACACACCTTCCCACCTCAGAGATTCCTAAACTACTTTATAAACAACAGACCACACTTGATTCAAATGGGTTTTGTACTTTCTAGACAGGAAAATAAAAGATGAACAAAAAAACTGTCAGAGGACACATGGGGCCCATGCTAACAAGCAGCAGGATTGCTTGGACTAAGGGATACATAGCAAAAAAACAATGTACAGAGTAATTCTCATATTCTCTATACAGCCCTTCTTTATCGCTGATAAATTATTTTCTAGTGCAAAATTTTCTCTAATGAAGGACTTCTGTAACTGTTTTTGCAACAGCTCTTGACAGGCCACCTTTGCCTAACACCAGGTAGAATGGTTTGGGTTGGAAGTGACCTTTAAGATCATTTAGTTCTCATTTAGTTCCAACCCCCTGCCATGGGCAGGGATACCTCCCACAAGAACAGGTTGCACAGTGCCTCATCAAGCTGGCCTTAAACACCTCCAGGGATTGAGGGGGTATCCACAACTTCTCTGAGCAATCTAGTCCTCCCATCTCAGAGCCTATTAAGAAGTCCTACCCCAGCCTTTCTGTCGCCCCCTTCATGCTCTGAGAAGCTACTCTGAGGTCCCCCCATAGCCCTCCCTTCTCCAGCAACTCTTCTCCTTCAGCCTGTCCACAGAGGCAAGGTGCTCCAGCCCTCTCATCATCTTCATGACCCTCCTCTGGACCTGCTCTGACAGCTTGATGTCCTTCGTCTGTTGAAGGCTCTAAAACTGGACACAAGTAACTCCAGGTGGGGCCTCACCAGAGTCCAGTAGGGGAGCAAAATCACCTCTCTTGACCTGCCTGGCCACTCTTCTCTGATGCAGCTCAGGCTTCAGTTGGCTTCTCAGCTGCAAGCTCACACTGCCAGCTCTCTTTACAACTGAAATCTCCCTCATTTTCCTGTCAGAATCCAGGCTTCCTAAGGGACCATTTTCACAATTCACAGCCAGCAGGGCTCCTCCAGTCTCTGTGCTGTTGGCAGCAGTCCATTCTCAGCCTGAATCTGTCTGCTAACACTGCATGTCTTGACGGACATCTGCTTCAATTAAGATAGACAAATTCAAGCTGATGAATTAAATCACTTTTTTTTGGTGAATCAACAGGAGTATAAGTTAATTAAGATACCAATTAACTGAATGTGCATCAGATGCGCTACTTACCTGTTGCAAGGAAAGAGATGCTCTGCTACTTTAGAACACATATAGCACTACAAACAGCATGTACAAAAGGACTGGGCTTTTATCCATGTAGCCATCAAGACAAATACTGAGCAAAAACTGCACAAGTCTTGCAAACCACAAAATTCAACAGTGGACAAAAATTTATCTTATCACTGATTGAAAAACTACTCTACAAAGGAAATGAACTCAGAATTAAAACCTTATACTAAAAGCACAAAGAACAGATTAGACATGAAAACCTTAGGTGGCTTCCTGCTTAACTCTACTAATGTTTGAGGTCTTGTTGCAGTTTTGCTCTTTGCTTTTTTTTTGGGGGGGAGTTGGGGTTTGTTTTTTTTTTAATACTTCTACAGTTGAAACTCAAACTGGCAACATGGATCTATTAGTTTTCAAGAATTAATACATTAGTGACAAGAAAGCCATTATCTTCTATGAATATCAATAGCCTGAACTATTCGGAAAAGTTACTTTCACTCTACTCTAGGTCTTTCGCACATCCCAAAAAAGCTCTGCTGTGTTGAGAGCAAGATGACTGAGAAGGTGAGAGGAGTTTCCAAGGCAAGTACTTCCTCTGATAATACAGAGCCTGAGTGAGTCATACTAGAGACAGCTTCAGCACTACAGTTCTGCTACGGCCCCACTGGCTCAGTTCATTTGCTGCTCAGGCTACCCCTCCCTCACCATCTCCATTATTCATACTGAATAATGACAAATTCCACACCAAAAACTGCTTTTGACTACGTGCATTCTATCTTATTCTACACTGAAGGGTGTTGTAACAATACTGCCAAGATCATCCCCCCTCATTCTGAACAAGAGTAATAGATTTTTTTAATTAATATTGGCATTCAATCTACACTGTTTCTTCATATAACTATGCTTTGAAAGTATCTTCAGAGAGTTTAACAAAACACATTAGAAATACCTTATAATGTGAGTATCCAGAGGCTCATGGCACTCATGTAAATAAAAGATAAATATTTAATGCTGTTCTGCATTTTGTAGAAGACTTAATTTGGGGCCAGAAGGTGATGAAGTTGCTTACAGGTAGGAGAGTTATGAATATCAGAACAAAGATATTAGTTATCTAAATAAATGTTGTATTTTAAAAAAGAGAGTTTATGAAGTTCTCGTGAGTTTCAAAGAGGGCATTGTGGATGCTTCTCAGGATTATTACATGAAATTTCAGGAGTGCAAACATGATGTCCTAAAACAATCTTTTTGACAGTAGTCATGATAATATAACAAAGAATATTAATACTCTGTATTAATAGAAAGCAAATGCAATCATTCAAAAACCAGCACAAACCAGAACCCACACTCTGGAATGCCATAAATTTCATGTCCCGCTTGTTACAAAGGATTTCCAGAGTGGAAGACACCAGTGCTTGTGCTGCTGGATCAGAAGCTGCTACTGCTATGCTTTGTATGGTGTTTCTCAGCTGCAGTTGAAGGTGATGTTTTTTGAAAATGTTTCCAAGCTATTGGGGCACTAATCCTGCCTTTTACATGTCTCATTGCAGGAGGTCTATAAAAAAAAAAAAGAAAAAAAAATCAAACATCAGTAAGTGGTTTGGAGAGTTTCGGACCGTTTGTGATGATTACAGCCACCGTTTCAGACATACAACGTGCTGCTTCTTCAATAAAGGCTACGCAAGCTGTATTTGATTCACCTGGAAAGGTGTTTTCCAGCACAGTCATTTGGCCTTCGTATTGCAAGCCCTGGTTAGAATAGCAAAAGATATTTACTGAGTTATACTCATCTGGTAAACATTAAAGTTCATTATTTGTAACTCTACTCAAGGAACAAAAATTTTATAAGAGCAATTTCTCAACTTCAGTGACAAAAATCAGCATTTCATTCCATACACTCATATATCATATTGAATGCATACTGCATTTGTGTCAGACAAATAATATTCTTTGTCCAAAATTAATGTGAAAAAATTCAAAAGGTTTCCAGAACAGGTTTCTGTTCCTAGTTTCAAAGTGCAACAAATGAACACAGCCAAAAAACATAAGCAAGCACCCCAGAAAGTAGTAGCAAGTAATCAGTACTACATAAAAAAATTACCCCCAAATTGCTCTCTGCTATGAGGGGGAAAAGTAATTTAAGACAGAAGCTGCCTGAAGCATAAAAAAAAAGTAGATTTTCCCTATTTAATACTTTCCCTTCTCCACTTATTACACACAAAATTTCCAATCAAAAGAGGCACAGAAAAAAAAAATCACTTCTTTTTACAAAGACAATATATGTATATATATGCAAGAAGCATACTTTTCCAGTATGTTCATAAACAAAGAAGATTAAGTTATTCAACAGCCTCTTCTAGAACAGAAAAGTGAGTAAGAATTCTCATTTGGAATGAAAACTTCCCAGATTTGACTAAAATAATACTCAGGACACAGAGCATGCACTGATTCAGCTGACATCCCTACCTCAGAGTCTATGATCTATACTTGCTCAGAAACTTGGAGCACAGAGGCACTGCTAAGAATAAATATATTACCAGGCTTGCCTTTGTTCTCACTTTGCCTACCAATACATCTGTCAACATTCCTCAAAGCATTTTGTAATTTCTAGAATAATACCTCTAGAAAAGACTAAAAATGACAAAACCCTAGATAAAGTGGCTAAAAACTTTAAATTCAGTAAAGCTAGTATTAAAAATAAAGTGCTCTGGTTAAATGTAGACAGCAGGAGAGATCACAGATTCTTCTTTTTCCAAATTGAAAAATTCTGCAGTCGATCTTGAAAAGACAGTGTAGAGGCAAGGCAGTTACATAAAGAAAATCAATGATTTTTGAATCCTTACTACTGAGAGTTTGAAAGCAAGTTTAAAATTGAGTATCTCCTATCAAATCACTACCTTTAAACCACAACAAAAATACTGGTAAGTATTTGGGCAACAAAACTGAAATTGATTGGTATTTCAATTAAAATAACTGATGATACATAAAACCAAGTACGTTTACTTCATGAAGGCCAGAGAGTACATAATGGTAGAAGGATGCTAAGGCATTATCCATCAAGCTTCATTAAAGAAAGGCTTATGCATTTTATTAGTGATGGATGTACAGAAAACATTTCACCAACTGGAAAAGAACTTTTACCTGAAATTCCATGAATATTACGGAAGGGGAAATAGCTGCCTTAATTATATAAAAACAGTTCTACATAAGGAAAAATGGCATTGATTTATTTGGGGTTTTTTAGTAAGGAGAGGAGTATGCAAATATGGCTGCAAAGAGTGCCTACATACTACCCTGGAATGGAAATTACTGAAAAGGTGCCTCTGTAGTTACACAACTAAGATTAGTTGCTTTAAACACCCACAGCAGAACTGCAACATGTGGTATATGGGTTGCAGAGATCTTACTTGGCCTTCAAAGTCTGCATAAGAAACAACTCACTTGTTTGGGGATGAAGACAGGACATTTTACCCAGCCATGACTTAAACAGCAGATATTTTTTACAGCTTGAGAATTATAAGTATACACTAAATTGCTCTTTAGTGTAAGCTAAAAGTTTCAGTAGAGTCAAATGTAGATACATGGATCTATGTGCAAGATCTTATCCCATCACAGAAGTTTAGAAGGCCTTAAAAACTAAGAACTTTCAGATTAAACAGTGATCAGAATGAGCATTCCAGCATTATAACATCTGACACACTCAAGAAAGCCATCATGTGCCCAAGAAAATATAAAATTCTACAGTCCACCTTTCTACAGGTATTTTTGTGACTGATATCAAGCTTTTAATAAAGAGAACCCTTCAATTTTCATACATTATGCATTAAAAATTATAGAAAAATACATAAACATAGGTCTGAATTTTTTCAGTACATGGTTGTTCACTAAGAACTACACAATGCCTCTCAGACTAGAGCATATTAATAGATTAGCAGATGCACACTGCAAACCAGGAAAAAAGATACTTCACATTATCTTGAAGGCATCAACAGCTGAGATTTTTGCCTGTCAGTGAACAAAACCACCTTAAACAGTAAAGAGGCTCCAGTATTACTGTGAAAAATATTAAGTTACAGAGCACAACACCTGCCCCTTCATATCTTTCCCACAAACTACAGGAAAAAAAACTGTTGATGCTTTCCAAGCATCAACTCAACTGTCAACTCGGGTGCCACACTTGCTAAGGAGACACAGGGAAGGGAGAGCACAGCACATGAGAAGATGCAAGACTGGGCTGTAGAAGGAAATCATAATCTCCTTCTGTGATTGAGAAAACAGCAAGGAGGTAACGAACTGTCCTTAGAGATTTTATCTCCATTAATATGAGAGAGTAGCCATCAAATCTGTTCTCAGTTCAATGGGGACTTTCAATCATCTCACTCTCTGGTTCTTTCTTTAGTCCAAGGTGACTAAATAAAAATAACTACAAGAAAATGAGCAGCCCTCTCTTTCTTCTTACAGGGAAGGTAATAAATTTCAATTGAGACCAGTCAACAAAAGATTGATCTTTAAAAAGATCTATGAAATATTCCACAGTTCTATGTCCTATGGAAACCATCTACTTGATATACTTTCAATTACTTTTTACTTTTCTTTTCTACATAGTATCTGAGAAGATGCTCTACAATGAGTCTTTCATATGCTGTGTATTAGCTATTCAGATAGACCTTAAAGAAACATGGTATGACAACATGCCCTTACATAGCATATAAGCATATAGGTGAGATTATAGCTCCTTCGCAATGCAACCAACACCACCAGTGAATAAACTCAGCATACAGCTACACACCTATCATTGCAGTGATTTCTGCTAAAATTGGAATTCCCAGCCTCACTTCAGAAAAGGTGCCTGCAGCTTGATTGAACAGTGAGCATCCTACAGCATCCAGAATGTCTGTCTACTGCTGGCAAACAGGATAAAGGTTCTAAGGGAAAATGTCAGCTGAAGGACAGAAGAGATTCACATGTTTGATGACTAAGTCCTGTCCCTAAAAACAGTTAAACCAGTTTTAAAAGGCACTAAATACAATTTTAAAAGTGCTAGGTCATCTTAGCTGTAGAAATGGATTTAACAGCTCAGGTACACCTTCAGGCAGGCATCCAGGCTGAGCACAGTGCTGATACAGCTTCACCATTACAAGCTTAGAGACACTGCAGACACAACTGCACAGGCTGCAGTAACAGCAACAATACCAGCACACAACTCTCCAAAGGCAGCACAGCTGGGGGTGCTCTGAGCCAGATGTTGCTGCTGGAAAGAGCATTTTCCCTAACCCCCACCAGCTGCTGCTCTGCCTCTCACAGGAGAGCTGTCTTGTCCAGCCTGTAACCATTTATTCCAAGATGGCTAACAGACATAAATTAGAGAAGCCTACTCAGAGTTGGTTTTCCCCCCTCATTTGTTCATTTGTTTCACTAGATACAGATCTAGCTTCCCTTACTTTTCTGGCTTTGACAAACTCACTGCCAAAAATGAGGTACAAATAGTGCTTCAGCTCTCTTGCTTTATGCTGACAGATCAGTAACAGTAACACGTTTCCTCTGGGTCCCAGAATACATATTAAATATCCCCAGAATTAAGGAAGTTGTAGTGGAGCACAAGAGACCTGCACCAGAGGACTCGCCAAAAGGAGACAGGCCCTCTGGGAACACTGGTACCACTTCCACACAGAAGAAGAGAAGGGTCCTAGTTGTAGGGGACTCAGTCCTGAAGGGAACTGAGGGACCAATAAGCAGAGTTGACCCTCAACACGGGGAAGTCTGCTGTCTGCCTGGAGCCCATATCAGGGATATCATCAAGATACTCCTGAACCTGGTGAAGTCAACGGGACGGTTGGTGAAGGAGTACGGAGCC
>VZTY01008705.1:33341-75682 GCA_013400935.1 Turnix velox
AAATGCCTCTATCTCAATGCAAGGAGTATGGGGAACAAGCACGAACTGCAGATATTTACACACACACACGGGTATGATGTCATTGGTCTCACAGAGACTTGGTGGGAGAGCTCTTATGATTTGACCATTGGAACAGATGGTTATTCAGAAGGGACAGGAAGGGGAGAAATAGAGGGGGAGTTGCCCTCTACATTAACAAGCAGCTTGAGTCCATGAAGCTTTGCTTTCAGACAGATGAGCATCCACTAGAGAGCTTGTGGGTCAGGATCAGAGGGAAGGCAGATGTTGTAGTGGGAGTCTGTTACAGACTGCCTGACCAGGAAGCAAAAGTGGATGAAGCCCTCCATCAACAGCTAAAAACAGCTTCATGATCACAAGCCATGGTCCTCATGGGGGACTTCAACTACCCTGACATCTGTTGGAGGGAAAACACAGCAAGGCGCCAGCAGTCAGGGAGGTTCCCGGAATGTGTTGACGACAACTTCCTCTTCCAAATGGTACAGGAACCCACAAGAAGAGGAGCCATGCTAGACCTTGTTCTCACCAATGACGAGGGCCTAGTGAGTGACGTGGTGCTCAAGGGCAGCCTTGGATGCAGCAACCACAAAATGGTGGAGTTTATTATCCACAGAACATCCAAGTAGGGGCACAGCAAGCTCACCACTCTGGACTTCAAAGAGGGCAGACTTGTTTTCATGGTCCAAGAGGACTAAATGCTTTTACTGGAATATAATCTGTATTATTTGATATATTGCAGCAGTAAAAATGTTTAAATCATATCATGAAGCAATCTCAACCATGAACCTTTCATTTGAACTGGTATGCAAATTAACTAATAAATTACATCAGGAGGTTTTTTCCCCAAACCTATACATACAGTTCAAAACAGAACAGATGCACTTTACTTAAACAGATTTAGAGAATGTACAGACTGAGTTTTGTGAATGTTTTCTCCCAGCCTTTAGGTGAAGTATATACGAACAGCTCAGCAATTGACATGGCTGCTCAGTTATAGTCAGCAGACTTCAAACACCAATTTTGAAATCCTCTTATCAGTCATTTCATAAGGTTGCAAATATTTTCAAGTTTGTTTCCAAAACATTTTTGCTATGAATTATGACGTGATACATAACAAATCATTACTTCCATAAAATAATTCAGGAAACTGTGCACTTTTACTTCTGCCTGTCTTTTTTTTTTTTTTACTTTCTAACCACATCATTCATGCTTTAACCCTCCTCGGGATTTTATTTCTTCAAAGGTCCTGTACTCAGTAACTCAGAAATACATTTTGTGACTCGCAGATCACCCCAATCCCATCATTAGGTAAGTTTGTTCTTTTGTGCAGCAGAATTCGCAATCTCAAAAATCTTCAGGAACCAAAAGTACTAAGCAAAGCCTTATTTGCTTGTATAGATAATCTCAAATCTACTACTAAAATGACGTTCCAATTCAGATATGACTATGAATTTTCTTTTCCAGGTTACCAAAGCAGCTTCCAGGACTATTTATAGATGAAGCCAGAAAGGGTACTTCCCAAAACTAAAATAAGTCAATGGGCTGACCTGAATTTATCAATGACAAGATCACCACTGTGAAAACTGACTTCAGTATCATCTAAACTTAAATTGCCAAACAGCTTGTTTCAGATTTCATTCAAAACATTTTTACGTGTTTTATACACAGAGACAACATAGACTAAAACAATGAATTACAAGTGTTTGTAGCTACCTATGATGCTTAAGTCTTTCATCCAAACCTATCAGACAGATGCTATTTATTTTCTTCACCAAGTCCACAGTAATACAGATTCTGAAATAATGAACTTCATTTATGTTTGCTCATAATTCTACAACGGAGCAAACAAAGAAGGTTAAAGCATGGGTAGAACAAAGCTTTTTTACACCACAGGTTATTCATATTTGGGAACAATATAATATCCTAATAATAGTATTAACTAAATAGCCTTAAATGAGTTTAAATGTAAATAATCTCAAAGAAAAATTGCTTCTGAGTCATCTGGGACAATCCAGAATACCCAAGTCCACAATACTGGTACTACTCACCACGGCAGCACATGAAAATAGCAGAGTATGTGGCAAAGCATGTATGGAGCATAACTGTGACATTAGCAGCACTATCTCACATTAGTATTTCATACTAAGAGTCCTTCAACAACATGGCTTACAAGTGAAAAAACCCACTTCTGCTATGCTGAACAGAATGCTAACAATGCTTTTATCCTGCCCTCTTAAAAAGGGTCTATAGTAACAGTCCAGCACTTGCAACAAGTTAGACATTACTTTACAGCAGATTTTTTGTAAAAGAGAACAGTCCTAGCTGTGCTTTAGCTGGTCTGTCCATCCCTTCTAGAATCTAGATCGACCATATAATCAGAGGGAAGCACAGCTCTAGGAGGCTGCTGTCAGAATAACATGCCAGTTAGCTGAGACTGTAGATCTAGTTGGCACCTGTCTGCTACCACATGCTGGAATTTTATGACTTCATTAACTACTCACTATCCCTGTGTAGAGCTGTACTTCAGATATTTGCCAGGAAAATAATGATTCACCACAGACAATTCATGTAAACATAAAACAAACAAACAAAGATGGTAAGCACTACCTGTCACTAACTATTCCCCTGCATGCAGCTCCGATTCCTAGCAAAATACAGCAGCAACTGTTTCACAGTCTCAACTGTATCAGCTCCATTCCTTCCCTCCCCATTACAAGAAGCCAAGTGGTCCTCATAAGTATGATTATATAGACAATATAGACTAAAAGCATTATTAATTTTTTGTATTTAGCAGTGAGCTAAAACTCTATAGCACAGTTCACTTCCAAAAACTGCAATTACAAACATACCTAATGAAGTTACAACATTAAAATACGGCAAACAGCACAGCCTTTGTTCATTACTATAACATCTGTGATAATTTGCAAAGATGCTCCTGCCACTAAGTCAAATCTGAACTCCCACTGAAAGTCACCAAAATAAGAAAATTCTCAATTCCATTAAGAGATAAAAACATAAACAAAACATATTATAAATTCATGTTTATATTTACCTTTCATACAGTGTCATTAAGAGATAGTCCCACAGATGCGTGAGCTCTCAGTCAAAGCCCACATCATCCATGTCATTACTTGTCATTTTTGAGACTTCTTTCCTGCTGTTGTGGTTTTGGGACTGTGACTGGAACACAGCAGAAAGTTCTATTGCCAATACACAAAGTTACAGAGCCTACTTCATTATTTACCAGCTCATTTGATTCACAGACAAATGTCTTTGTATTAATCACTGTTTCAAATTATTACTTCAATCACAGTGGATCTAGGTGACCAGGGAAAATTATGCAAGAGCTGACAACTACTAAAAATATTGTTTGCTTTTGGTTTTAAGAGGTTCTGTATGACATCCTCAATAAGAGACTATGAGAAATCACATCAGGCATAGAAAAACTGTGGAATTACACTGCAGTTACAAGTAAAATATAAAAAGGACTTTTAAGTCATGCAAATTGTTCTTAAACCAGAAGTGGAAAACAAACTGAAGAGTCTAACTCTTGCTTGAAAAACACAGCACTTGGGAAAGATCAGATGCTTATTTCTTAGCCATTTTCTAATCAGCTGAAGGGTGTGAACAATGAAGCGTGTTTTCAGCGATCCTTCAGTATGCCCAACATAACCTCCCATTCCATTTCAGACAATTCTATGCACGTTGAATTTCTGAGGCATCCTAATATAAAAAACCTTATTACAGTCTATGGACATGGATGAAGGAGTTCCATTCTCACTAAAGTAGCAGAGCAGAGAATAGAAGCAGCAAGCTTAACATAAGTCACATATGAAGTAAAGCCTATTATGCAAGGGTTTTGGGCAAGACAGCAGCCACAGAAGGGCAGAATTTTTTCTACAGAAAACTGAGCGACTGGATTGACATTCAACTTTGATTTTATAAGTTTCACAAGAGACAATGAATCTCACAACAAATTTTTAAAAAATTACTGTGCTAAGGATCCCAAACCACAACCTTGTAAAGCTTCAGAACAATAAGGATCTACATAATTAGAAGTCACAATTTATGTGACTTCTATTGCCTGAAAAACTCAACTGAGTGAATTTTTACAGAGGAAGTTCAGAAAATGGGAAATTCATTGCATTATTTTCTTTACAACAGAATGATTGAAGATTCAGTTTATATGGAGATGAATCAAAACAACCATTCCTACAGCAAGCTATTTATCACATTTGAAATGCACATTTACTGAAAAGAAAATGTGAGGAAAAAATTATGTAATCATAGAAGAACAGAAATAGAATTAACTGGCAAAACTGAACATAGAAAATAACAGCAACACCAAATCAACCTTCCCCATGAAAAGGAACTCACTGTTTTATTACTGATCAAAAGATAATGATCACCCTGGGGAGGAAAGACACTGGCTTTAGAGTTGTTTAGATTGGAAAAGACTTTTAAGATCTTGAGTTCAACCATTAACCAAACACTGCCAATTCCACCACTAAAACACATCCCCAACCACCACATTTATCCATCCTTTTAAATAGCTCCAGGTACATGATTCAAACACTTCCTTTGATAACCCAATTCTAGTGCTTGATAACCCACGTGATGAAGAAACTTCTAATATCCAATGCAGACCTTCCCTGCCAAAACTTGAGGTTGTTTCCTCTTATGCTGTCATTGGATACCTTGGAGAAGGGAACAAACCCTATCTCTCTACACTCTGAGGTAGGGAGCAACAAGGTCTCCATCCAGTCTCCTTTACTCCACGTTAAACAACTCCAGCTCCCTCAACCACTCCTTGTAAGACCCCACACCAGCTTCATTTTCTTTGTCTGTACATGCTCCAGCTCACCTCAGTGTCAATCTAGTAATAAGGGGTTCACAACTAAGCACAGCACTTAGCTGTTCCTGACACAAGCCAGGATGCTGTAGGCCTTCTTGGCCACCTGGGCACATGTTAGCTCATATCCAGCCAGCAGCTGACCAACACTCCCAGGTCCTTCTCTGCCAGGCCGCTCTCTCCAACGACTCTTCCCCAAGCCTGCTATGCTACGTGGGGTTGTCGTGGCCCAAGTGCAAGACCTGGCACTTGGCTTTGTCGAGTCTCACACCATTGGTCTCAGCTCATCAATCCAGTTTGCCCAGATCCCTCTGTAGAGCCCTCCTACTCTCAAACAGATCAACAGTACCACAACTTCGTGTTGCATTTAAGAAGCTACATTTGAATTTCAGCTACATTTGAGGCTCTGCAGTGTGCCTAGAGCTAAAGACATTTTGGAAGGAATTCCCCTGTATTCATTCCTGCAGCAGCCTGAATGAGATGCTTCCTTTACACCTCCTAGATGAAGTTAGAAATTAACACAAGTCTGATTGCTGCACCATAACTGGATTGCAGCAGTTGGTATAATAAAAAGCTGCTAATTAGGCCATCAGACTGTATCACACACAAATCCTTATTAAAGCCTTGCCAACTTCCTATTTCAGTAGTTTTATATGTCTCACTCAGATGCTCTTTTCATCTTGTTGACTGTTAAGACAAATGCTCATTTTGGTTACAGATCTTTACATCAGTTTTTGTCACCTAACATTAGAAAAATTGATTACAAATTTAAAGCAATACAAAAAAAGACTTTATTCAAGACAGTTTTACAAAAAAAGCATCCTTTTGTCAGGCAGCCAGTTTGAGACAGAAGGTATAGCTCTTAACTGAACAGCACTAAAAATCCAGACAAATTGAATTTCTGTCCTATTACTCTGGAAACAATTTAAATCTATATTTCAGAAAAAATAAAGATCTCTTTACGAACGTAATTAAAATTGATTTGGCAAATACAAGAACACCACTTGAAAGTGTGAACTCTGTTCCTTTTATTTAGTCTAACCTCACTAACCATTTAGTCTAAAAAGATGTGGAAAGAAAATTAAAATGCAAGTCATTGACATTTCATTAATGACTCATGTTCCCTCAGCAGAAAGTTAAAGTAAGAATAACAGAATGGTAAGACTACACCTTTTCAGAACAGCAAAAAATTAATTTTAAAACCTATCACAGAAGGCAAAACTTACCTCCTACCAGGAAGCAAAGGAATTTAAAAGAATAGGATTAACAATTTTAACATTAGAGAAGTTATTTCCAATACCATCTTTGCTGCAAGAGGACTGTAACAGGAAGACATAGTGCTTAGCAATACAGTTTAATGGTGTTTTCTGCCAGTGTTAGCCTGATGATTGGACCAGACATGGTCTAAATGATATTAAAGATTCCCCCAGCCTAGTGGATTCTATGGATTCTGAGATTCTGCTTTAACAACTGGATTTTGGAAGAAAAGCCACAAGCAGTCTAAAGGCTTATTTCAGATCCTGTTGAGTAGCAATCCCAGTCAAGGCTTGTTAAATTATGCCATTATTAACAGTTAACACTCAAAACTCCTGATAGATTATGAAAGGTAAAACAAAGGATATGGTCTCATTAGTGAATTGTATGATACTGAGTAGGTAAGAACAGTAACTTTGGCCCACAATCTTTTCTGCTGCTGAAGTCATCTACAACACACTCCAGCGTTTCCCCCCCACTCCCTTTTCTATTTTTTTTTTGCAAGAAAGATTTCAGTCTCTCATATCTAACACTGGATTTATTCTGTTCAGCTATCAAAGTCCAGTTACAGGTTTCTTCGTATTGTTCTAAAGGTCAGAACCATGCCTCTTCAACTCAATTAACACTTGCTGCTTTTGTACCAAGACCAAGAAATTCAGTTTCCTCTCATAAAAGATCAGGAAACGGTTCACAACCAACAACAAATGTAGCACAAACAGCAGTAGTTTAGCAAATAGGGCATTCCTTCCCCTTCACCGATCATTTCTGGGGGCAAATACTCCGGTGGTAAAGACATGGCCTTCTTATGCCACGTCACCAAAGCTAAACTACTTTTCTGTAGTGAAAATATTAATCAGAATTACATTAAAATATTTCCCCATTCTGAAACATGCATTTTCTCTAACAAATCTACCTACAACACTTCAATTTCTGTGCCCTTGATTATAAATACATAGAACATGCCAACAAAGTTCTCCTGCCCTCTCAAAGAATATCAAGCTTAATAATTACCAGAAACCTACACAGTTTATTCTGCAGCAGTGGCATACTGGGCAGGTTCAAAATTTTTAAAATTCACTATTTCATAATCTAAACTTAAGCCGGAATCAAGACATACTTACATCAGCTGTCCAAAAGAACAATTTGTTTCATCTTCTCCAGATGATCTTTTTCCCCCCTGTACAAGTAATGATAGCTTATAGACAATTTCTCTATGGCTCAAGTTTGTAAAATGAGTTCCTGCTATGAAGCAGACTGACTAGGACTAAACCTTATATGCAGTTTAGATGAAAAGAAAAAGCTTATCAAAAAAGTCAAACACAGATTCAGATCCACAGTAAAAACCAGCCACAAAGACAGAAAAAACAACACTAAGTGCAACATTGAAGCTTAGAGTTGGGCATACCTGCCCACTCCAGAAATCCTAGAGATTACAGATAAGCCAAGTAACAGCCCAGCACAGCATACAGTAAGTATTTCAGTGTTTTGAAAGAGGACTAGAGATCAGTTAAACAATTGGGGTTTTCAGCAGACACACCACAGCACTCCCACACTTGCCCTTCAGGCTTAAAACCAAAGAATTAAGCTTTTGCAGTTTGGTTATGGGACAGTAACAAAAATAAACCTACATTTATTGAAATTCAGCTAACATTAGTGAACTGTCCTACCTAACTGCATCAAGTGTGATAAACTTAGCTTAGAACACAGAAGATGTGTTTACAAAACATGTTCAACCCTTTATTCATGACAGAAACAGACACTGAAGATGAGCAGTGAAAAAAACAACAAATAAAAAAAACCAAACAAGCAAAAAAACAAACACCAAAACACAATCAATTTTGCTGTGACAGAATGGCCTGGACTCTAAAACTGGCTACTTTTACTTCTACTACTGCTATTTTCATTGCAAGAGCTCATTTCTACCTGTTATAAAATCAGTTACCTTCTACTGAAAAATTCATTAAAAAGCTTTCTAACCCCATTTCAGTTTATTTACCCAAGATAGTGATTTCCTTGGTGAAGCATTATTCTTTATTATTATGGTCCGTTTTCCCAAAAATATCAAATACTTCCAATACACACAGCTGTGTATAATCACATACATACATGTTCAAGCCATTAGAAAAAGCAAGAAGTGTTACGTTTAAAGCAGAAGAACCAACTTCACAGCTTAGGCTACCGTGCTGCACAAAACACGTCGCAAAGCATACCATGAACAAGATGTCCATTACACACCAGTCTTCTCTGATGTCCATTATGCTATCCCAAACACAAAATTGCCCCCTACCAGAAAGCAAACAAGTGCAAGGCCAAGTGCAAGGTCCTGCACCTGGGTCGAAGCAATCCCAAGCACAGATACAGGCTGGGTGGAGAGTGGCTTGAGTGCAGCTCCGTAGAGAAAGACTTGGGAGTGTCAGTTGATGACAAACTCAACATGAGCCACCAGTGTGCGCTCGCAGCCAAGAAGGCCAACCAAATCCTGGGTTACATCAGGAGGAGTGTGACCAGCAGGTCAACAGAGGTGATTCTACCCCTCTACTCAGCACTGGTGAGACCACACCTGGAGTACTGCATCCAGTTCTGGAGCCCTCAACACAGGAAGGACATTGAGCTGTTGGAGAGGGTCCAGAGAAGGGCCACGAAGATGGTCAAAGGGCTGGAGCAACTGCCCTATGAGGACAGGCTGAAGGAGTTGGGGTTGTTTAGCCTGGAGAAGAGAAGGCTCAGGGGGACCTCATAGTAACTTATCAGTACCTGAGGGGGTCCTGCAGAAAGGCAGGGGAAGGAATTTTTAACATAATATCGGATGGGAGGACTAGAAACAACGGATGGAAATTGGAGGGGGGTAGTTTTAGACTTTACATAAGAAAGAAATTCTTTACAGTGAGGGTGGTGAAACACTGGAACAGGTTGCCCAGAGAGGTTGTGGATGCCCCCTCTCTGGAGGTGTTCAAGACCAGGCTGGACAAGGCACTGAGCAGCCTGGTCTAGAGGGAGGTGTCCCTGCCTATGGCAGGGGGGTTGGAACTCGATCTTTGAGGTCCCTTCCAACCCAAACTATTCTATGATTCTATAGTCTCAATGCAAAATGGCTCATGTAACCTTATACTACAGATATGAGGTGTGTACTTCCACCATGAGATCTTGGCCCTTACTTTGTATGGAATTCAACAAAATTAACTAAAAACATGACATGAAGTTAACAGGTAGAAACAAAGCAATGTCTGCACATTTCAGCTTAATCCCCCACAGAGCAGCAAGTGCAATCACTGTTTCCAAACAAGTTTCCTATGAGGATCAGAGATTGCAATAGCAGTTGTAGTGACCTTGGGCTAAGATTAAGGTTTAAGCTTCTCCTCCCCTTTATTTGCAGAACAGATAACACACACTGATATTCATCCTTGATCTAGTTCAGAAGCCAGCAATAATTTGGGCTATTTGCATCCACTACCCACCCATTCACACACTTACCCCCCCTTGCAGGGATGGAGTGAGATCCCAGGCACTGAGCTACACGTTCTCCAAAGGGAAAAAAAAAATTAAGAATCATTTGTCCTCTCACTTATGCAGCAGAAATCACTGCACAGCAGACACAATGTGGTCTTTCAACACGGAGATTCAGTGTGACTTAGTCAGCAAGACTAAGGATACCTTGACAGACCCCTGAAATACCATGTCCTGTGCCTTGCCCAGTACTCTTGCTTTCTCTACCACATACCAGATCACCAGATCCTACAACAAGCCAACTCACCACCAACGGCTCACTGGAGATGAGAACAGGAGAAAGGATGCACTGTGCCACTTCCACAGTAGGCAGTAAGAGCAACAGGGAAGTCTGAAAAGGAATTTAATTAATTCACATCTGAATCCTGCAATCCAGTTTTCATACTGATGCTTTTCGACATTAGAATTTTAGTTAATTTTCCCCGTTATGAACCATGACTGTCTTCTCACCAAAGGTCAACAGGATTTGTCCTGGGGCTATGGATATCAATCACTAGACGCAACATGGAACTGGATAGAATAATTCTTCCCCACTATTTCAGCTTCAGAGGTTGTATAAGGAGACTCAAGAACACAGTACATGATAGAAGGTCATGCCACCAACACAAGATAGCAAAGATCATCCACAAATCTGGTGAGACCCAGCCTAGAAGACTGCAACCATATGTGAAATCATCAGATTTCAAAGTAATGGAGTTGATGTCATGCTCACAAATACATAAACTGCAGACTGGTATTAGATAAACTTTTGAAGTGGACATCAAACATAATACAACTGCTATTACCATCCATCTCCATCCCAAACACACATCATGACATATAAAAAAGTCTTCTTATACAAAAACTTCTAAAGCCTTAAATTGGTCTAAAAAAGACAAGACAACTCACCTCCACTAGAAAAATCCCTGCATATGGATGTTTTCAGAAAAAAGTTCTCTGTTTAGCAACATTACTATTACTTTGGGGAGCTTTAATTACATTGTTCTCCTTTTGATCATTTCACAGCGAAGTCATTTCACATCCACACATTGCTCAAGACATCAAAGGGTAATTTAGACATTTCAGGGACCGTTATTGATCCTCAGAAAGAGCTGCTCTACTCTCAAAGTGGAGATAACACACCAATAGCAGCATCAAAATTGAAAGAAGTTACTTAGTCCTTAATCGCTTCTCACTACTTTCAAGGCTTTTTCCTCTTCTCCAGCTGACCACAGATGGCCTCCATTATTTTGCATTATTGGAAACAGAATATAATTTCATGAACATTTTATTTGGTAGCAATTCAATTTTAAATCTTTTGTGGTTGCACTTCTACTTTGTTTTAGGAAGGTTTAGAGCAGAATAATGACCATCCTACAAATAGCTACCTGACCAGGGAAAGGGAAGTTCACAAATGAGAAAAAGAAAAGATGAGGGAACTTCTGAAATACTCAAACTGAAGTTTAAGCCTTTAATCTTGCATCTATGAAGAATGCCACATACAGCTGCAGAATAGCTGGGCAGAAAACAATGGGAGAGTACTTTTTTCCCCCCACATTTCAAGATTATGCTTGGATGAAAAAAATATATCTGTTTGATCCTGCTAATTAAAGAGGTCTCTGATTAACATCCCATGCAACTCCACAGAACTGTTTACAGAACCCTGAGAACAACCCAGGGCTGGTCTTCCTTAAGTGCAAAAAAACCCACAACCCCCAAAGTCCCCCAAAATAAAGCAAACAAACAAAAACAAAAGAAAACAAAAAAACACCCACACTTTTAATTTTTAAGACACATGTGAAAGGAAAAAAGGAAGCACAGTTACATGGCACAGATACTCAGCTAAAAAAAGAGAAAAACAATATTCTTGAAGACATGCTGTGGAAACACTAACACTAAATAATCTAAGACACAGTCAATTGTGACCACCACAAAAGAAAGCTCTCATGACAAGAACAGTGCCCACAGGACTGCAACCCCTTAGTGTCATAGTAAAAGAGACTATTGTAAGAAAATAGGCACAGGAAAGCCATTCCAAAAATTAATTTGAAAACAAGTCCAAATCCAGTTCTGAGAGTATGGGTTTGCATTAACTGTCAAAACATGAATATCAGCAAACAAACTCACTTACTTAAAATACACCTGTGCAACATCTTATGAAGAAATAGTTACTGCAAAATAAACAAACATTGAGACCTCCCCAACATACAAATTGTTTTTTCATCTTGCTACACATCTAAACATCAAAATTTACAAAAACGGTAATTAGAAACTTTAACAAATTACTATTTCTAAAGATTAGATTAAATTATTTGATTCAGTTTTGTGAGGCCCTTCACATTTAAGAGCAACAGACCTTTTTACTGCATTTATCAACATGAATCAGCAAAGCTTCCTGCTGAGAAATTTAACTATTCAGTTACCACAGCCTTATCTTGAGGTAGTGTCTGAGAATTAATCAACTCCAGCCCATCACTAAAGCCTATAAATTTTTTTGACTGAATTTGCTGTTCTATACCTGTGCAAATGATTAATACACTCAGTAGTAAGACTTCTCTGCCCACTCTAATTGGAAAACACTAACAAAAATCAAACAGCAAAACCTCCCACACAAAAGGCAGTTTAATCAAAACTAGGTACATCTTACAGGTCCTAAAATGAATGATGAGCTGTGCGAAAATGATTTGATATAGAAACAGCTTTTCTTTTTATATAATCTGGCCATTTTTTTTCACCTTGAACATTTGACTACAATTTAGAACTTTACTTGAATAGTTATTTGAACTCCAACCACACCTAATCTGATAGAAAAATATTAGAAAGCTCTTAGCAGAAACACATCAGATAATCTAAAAATCATCACATGAAAGTATCACACATCACAGACTTAAACCAAAAGATAAATCTCACAGGAGAAAACATCTTCTTGCAAGGCTGCATCATGTTAAATTTCAAATGAAATCAATTTTGAAGACAAGCAACAGCCAGGATGGGGAAAAACTTCTAAATTAACTGACAATTTTTTTCTTATTAAGACTAAAATAAAAATTCTCTCTTAATTTTGATCCAATCAATCTTCTCAAATAAGTAATCTCTGATGTTGCATTCATGTTTATTCTGATCCCCCTTGTATTTCACAAAGAAAAGTATTATTTCTTAATTTTTAAAAAGGCTCACATATTATCTTAGGACCTGTTCTTTGATCCTCCTGGATTGTTACATACCAAGCTTAATTTCATGAAGAGAGATTAAAAGGATGGAAACATTACCTTGGCTCTTATTTTATGTTAATGCAAACACATATTTACAGTTTTATCTGTCAGCTAGTCTTGATAAAGCAAGACAAAAATACTTTTATATAAGCAGTAGTTTTTGCCACTTACTGCTATTTCTTCGTTAATATTTCATTATATTAAAAAAAAAATCAAGAACAAAGTCAGCAGTAAAAATGCATGAGGCCAAAGAGACATTTCAGCCCTCATTTTCTATTCATGGTGCCTAGTTTAACAAATAGTGTGCCTGTGTTTGATTTTATTATGTTACTGTGTGACCTGAAGAATCTCAAGAGATCAGCTAAGAGAGCTGAACATTATTCCATTAGTCAGAAAAATCAATAATAGGAGTCAGGTGCTTTATGCAGCCTTTTGCATAACTTCTGTTTTCACACAGCGCTAATTCATACAGGAGAAAAATGCAAAAGTAGTCCTTAGCTCTCCCTATCCAAGCAAGTGAAAGAAATCTACATTCCATTCAAAATCAAGGCTTGTCATTATGCATCAATACACAAACTGAAAATAGCATCACTCCTATAATGCAGAGCTGCTCTTGGGGACTGGTCGGGGAAGGTTTTTTATAAATTTGTAAATTCATACCAATAAGGAATAATATCCACACTTTACACTAAGAAATTATAAACTCTGAAAACATTCACAGAGAAAAGAGGCAAGCATTTAACCTGGAAGAAAAACTTTTAAATTCGCTTTTAAGCTTTTCTGCCACTTCTGTTTTTTTCTGCTAGAGAAACCTGAACAAAATTTGGGTGATATGGAAAACTTGCAAAACCCAGAGAATAAAAGTGTATTTAAAGCTCCAAAACACCTATTTCCAACCAATGGATAATCATTGCATGGTAAACTGTACATTTCCACCTCATCAAGATGTCTCATTCACCAGCTGAGGCCCCACCATGTGGTATGAAGGCAAGCATATTGTAAGGACATGGTAATTTCAAAAACGAAAAAACATTAGCTTGATATATACTGAGCAACTCACAAACCAACAACTGAAAGCATTTTCTAATTTTAAGAATTGTTTTTGAAATGCACACTAATATGGCAATGTAGTTTAAGGAGGGAAATGCAACTACTGATATCACACAAACAATAAAGTAACAGACTTCTCAGATAGTACAAGAATGCTTATAATAATGAAATTACACTCTTCTCCATATGAAAAAGTGCGAAGTACAGACACGGAAGTTAGGAGAAAAAGCCACTGTGTTAAACACACCATCAGCAGGGCCTAGGAAATCTCACACATAGGACTGTTGTTTATTTCCCTCATTATTACTCTTTCAAACCCAAGCAGGGGTTCACAAACTGTTATGTGCACTACACTTGCTTCATTATGCACTGGTTGCTATGACAGCATAAGGAAGTTGACAGAGGCATGAGGCAGATCAGGAGCATCCACAGCAATCCACAGAGAAATTGTAGAACTTCAGAACAAGCTTTCGCCACTTACCATCTGGAGAACAAGCCAGAATTCTGCTCAAATCCTTTCAAACAGAGCAAATGTATCTTTCAGCCCTATCTTCCTCCACCAGGGAAGAACAACTGGCTCTGGAGACCATGAAGGCCCCAGCAGAACTACTACTTACCAGAATGGCTAAGCACAGAGCTGGCATGCTCTCTGCTCCAGGAGAAGGATGCAGTCTGCACACACTTCTCAAGACCAAAAATAAATCAGTCTGCTAAAGAAAAGGCCTGGCATTGCAGAACATATGACAGGCAGATATTCATAAAATATGGTTCATCCCTTCATCAAATGCAGAATTCAAAATAGAAATTTTATCACCATTTTCACAAAAAATAAGCAGCAAAGGAAAAAAACTTCAAGCACAAACCTTACTATACAATCTCTCAGAACCAAAAAGGAAATGTGAAGGTCAGCAAGTGCATGGTCTCATGAATGATGCCTTAGACCTGCATCCAATGCCTTCTTTCTTTCCACTGTCACATTTTTTGGGCAAAATCTAATGCAAAGTCAGCTTAATAAGAAATACAGGTTTATAACCTCCAAGAGCATTGTGGTTTATACTGCCTTGGACCCAACTCTTGATTTACAAGACATGAACTATGATTTTACAGCTAAGAGCCCAGCTTTGCTCATCTTACTTTCAACTTCATTCACAAACCACCCCACTGACTTCAATGAGAGGGGAAAAACAAGAAAAGGCATTAGTCTTTGTAATTAAAGGGGTAAGGACTTGATACATGGTAATCCCAAGAAGCATCTGATTACAGAACAAACTAAGTACTGTATAGCAAAAAGGAAGGCATTACTTGATGTTAAAAAGTTTGTCTATTTACTAAGTCATCGAGAAATGTGAAAGTCATCTATACTGTCTGCACTTCAAACTATTTACATATCTTACCTGCACAAATTTCAAGTGAAATATTAACACATTATCAAATCCATCATTCCCATGGAATTGTCAGAATCTAATCAGCTTTCTGCTCTACAGAACCATCAGATCTATTTATAAATGGAAACAAAACAGCACAGTTGAATTCCACACATAATAATTTATGCTATTCAGACTGTGCAAGGTATGTGCATACATAGAAAAATACAGGGTATGCAGTAATGATACACAACATGGTTCAAGTAAAATCTCTGAGTGCTGAAATCATATTACTGTTTTCTTCAAGAAATCAATTTTGAATGGCACTTTCATGAGTCACTCTTCCAAATGCATTTAAGTAGAATTATTAAGTTTTTTAGAGTCTTTTTTATAAAGAGTTGGCAAATACCAAGTTCTAATCAGGAAAATAAACACCTCAAGAAAGCACAAACCTTGGAGTGGGTTATTTCCCTCAGTTGCTGGTGCAGCACTTTGCCCAGGTGGTTTTTCAGTCATAATACAAAAACTACACAGCGAATTTTGTTACATTACCAGCTACATTCAATTGTATGGGTGATGAAAACTTTTTATAATCCATCTTCTCTTCAGAAGGGAATACCATGCTGAGAACCAGCCTTGTCTATCAAACAAGCTGAAACCCTCTTAAACTTACACTGTTGAATAAATCAACTGCCTTTTCAGTCTTCTAATAACTCACCATCTCTTCTGTAAGAGCTATTTCTCCAAAACTCCACTTAACTTTAATATCCTTGCCATTTGTATCATGATGTTAATTACTTCTGTTAGGATATAGCCAAAAGTTTGCTGGATTGAGCCAGGAATGACACCAAAATGACCTGCACCAAAAGTTTTATTGCTTAATTTCACTCAACTCCATTTAGTAAATGGAAGGACTTGGCAGTTGAATAGGTAACCTCAATAATTTGCCAGTAACTTAAGATGAAAGTAACAAGGTTCAGGTAAGTTAAATTTCCTTCCAGACACAGAGGAAAAACCTGAGTCTAGGACTGGCATAAAGTAATACTAGTACACACTCACAGTCTAAAACAATATTAACCTCAGAAACTCCTTAAACTAGGGACAATATCATCACTGTTGCCTTCTTCTGCACATTATGTTCGCTAAGCAAAAGGGCAGTTAAAACTAATGCAATAAAGACTTAACACATCACTTGCAATAGTATCACTTTATCAAGTGGTAATGTGATCAACAAAAGACTAAACAGATTTACAATACTGAAACAAGTAAAATTTGTTTTTTAAAGAAATTAACTCATCATTTTTACTTCTCTAAAATTTTAGAAAGAAAAATTTTACTCTGTAATTTTAAGAAGCCATGAAATATGCTAATACTCTCTCATTACACTTCCCTGAGTTACAAAGAGGGTATAAACAAGTCCCAGGAGACTTCAGCCCACCTATCATGACTTTTCATGTAAGCAACTCAAAAAGCAAATAAGCTACAGGTTCACTTGACTGTACAGAAGGTACAATATTTTTTTAAACTGATGACAAAGAAATTCACAATTTGACAGGGAAGAGAAACATTTATGGGAGAAAGAGGCATAAAGTAAATTATAATTTTTAATTAGCTTTCCATCACTCTATGTTGATACTCATGAATAGTTATCAATACCTCATTCTAGGTATTATTTGCTGTACAAATAAAGCTCTTGAGTAGCATTATCATACCCAAAGGTTAATACCCTTAAAAATTTTTAAAAATACTAATCTATTTGCCCTTAGTAAAAATGAGAGGAAAAGAAGAATATCAAGAACTTCACTGGAATCTGAAATAGTTCAAAGGGACCTAGTTACACTACAGAGTAATCCCCACAACTTGAAAGAGAAGATTTTGATACCTAGATGCTTTTGAAACACCAAGTCCAAAATCATGTAAGACTGTTTAAGAATTATAGCAAAAACAGTGAATCATTAGCATTCTTAAAGCGAGTCTGGAGTCTCAGCATTGTAACAAAAAAATCTACCTCGACTTTGGAAACAGAGGAAAAACATGATTTAATATTTATACAAATGCTATCAAGACAAAACAGGACACAAGTCCTTAATTCTTTCACATTTCTCATCTGAGCAGAGAATAGCAGTTATCTGAGCTGCCAGCTTGTACCTTCCTTATGCACATAAGGTAGGATTTTGAATAGACATATGTAAATACACAACATGCATGGGTCAAATCTGGGTTTATTTCCTCTGTTTTACTGGTCCCATAGAAGTCTGTCTTATCATACATGTACCTAGATACCAGGTATTGGAAACACCACTGGTAAATCACCACTTCTGCAAACATACAGGAATACAATTAATCATATCTCTATTTTAAGTCACAAGATGTGTGGAATATGGTGTCCTGCAAAAGCTGTGAAACACTATCACCACAATTTTGAGGTTGTGCTCTGACCTTTTTACTGTAAACTTGCAGAGGTTGTGTTCACAGGGCCCAATTCAACACTTACACTGTAAAGACATCCACTGAATTCTACATGAGGAGATGTACCACTGAAGTACATATGTACTTCAGAATAGTGTTTTCCCTCTCCAGAGGAAAAAGTACACACTTTCTCCCAACTTACTACAAATACTGCTCCAAAATTCCCCCAGGAAAAGTGTCTTCAGTTTAATCACTGCAGAGAACAGAGCAGCAAACTCTCAGTCACTCTCTTCAAAGAAACAATTCTGATACATAGCAGCAACTCTACTATCATAATCACCCTCCATCAAGCACAGCTTNGAATTCTGATACATAGCTGCCCATGACATCTCCACTCCATTTCAGCAACTCTACTATCATGATCACCCTCCATCAAGCACAGCTTTCAAAAAAATGTAGAGATGTGAGCACACATAACCCTCATGCAGTTTAATCAATCAACTTTTAAGAGGTCCACAAGCAAATTTACCTTCCAAAAGTAGGTCAAACTGTTTTTGAGACCATTATCTAGAAGAGGATATGGACTGTCTTGCAGACAAAGGCCTGAGATCACCCTCAGTTTTGCTAAATGCACTCCCAAGCTTAGAACAAAGTACATTATCCATCTAATGGGTGACAAAACTGCAACTGGTTCCACTAGATAATAGGCAAATCGCATGCAAGGTGACTTACACCTAAGGAAATTAAAACTGTTTCAATTGTTCTACTACACATTCAAAAACAAATTCCCATTAAAAAATTACGAACAAAGCCCTGCCTTGTAAGACATTAACCTTAACATGCTTAAGAACATGAAAAAACACAGGTTCCAGTAGATTTTCTTCCAGCTTTGCTGATCAGCAGATCACAAGCTGCTGAATTTTGACATTTAGTACATAGAATAACATGCATCAAAAAAATACTGCAGTTAAGAAAGTTCTTACTAAATTTTCTGTTCAGAACTGTGATAGTAGATTTAACAGGTAACAACAAACATGAAACCAGACGAAGTATTACACATTGTATTTCTATAACTCTAAAGTCCTTCTGCTCAAAGTTACATTGCTTTTGGAAACTTAAGACAGTATTACAATACCTCTCAGGATCCAGAGCATGAAGCAAGAATAGAATATGATCCACCACACGATTTTATCCCCCTTCTCCCTTTGTGAGGGGGAACCAGCACAACTATTAGCACTGGTCAAGTACAAGGCAAAATAATTAATATACAGTAGTATACAGGTGCTGCTTTTCTGAAAGTTCTCACTCTGCATTTCCTTGCTTTTCCTCCCCTCCCAATCATCAAATTTCTTCTACAGTACATGCAACATTGGCTGAGAAAGACTGCAGCATATTAGATAGATGAAAAGACCACAAACAGCCCCTGTCTTACAGATTATCACAGTGTACTCCTGGTCCTAAGTGATTCAATTCCCCTAAATAATATTTGGCCTTCAGTTTCCTCCTTTGTTCAACACAGCCATTATACTCATCAGCAAAATTAAAAGATCATAAACATACTCTGGGACAATGATTATTTATATTGGAATACTGGTTAAATCTCTTAATATAGAGTCAGCTTAATAGAACTGGGCCAGACAAGATTTGCAAAGAGATACCCAAGAAACTTATAGGGGGATCAACAAAAAATCTTTCCAGCAATGGTACAATAAGAACTTCATGCATGGAAGGTATTTTAGAATATGAAAAGGTAAATATAACTATAGAATAATATTCACTTTCTCTCTATATGCCAGTTTACTTCTTTGCTTTCAGATTTTCACTAAAACACTATGCCAGTATTGGTAAGTCTCACAAATATGAATTGGCTTCTAATGAAACAGAAGGTGGTATATAACCAAGTTTCTGCAACACACCTTATTCACTGGCCCCAACTGATTTTTAAGATTTGTAGCCTCAGCCAGAACCACTCCTCAAAATATAGTCAAGGTTAGACATTTGCATGTTCAAACAACTTCAGTGTCTTCTCACCATCCTGAAATCTTTGAAGACTGAGCTCACAAACACCAAGGCTCTCAGCTCACAGCTCCTCTCTGCCTGCTGGGGTTTGTAGTGCTAGAAGCATTGAAGCCTAAGGAACATCTTTATAAAAGGTATACTTTTACAATTTATTAGTAAAATCAATGAAATTCTTAGTGTATTGATTCAAGAGGTTTCATGTAATGAACCTTAAAGAAAAAATTAACCATGTTTGAAAGCATGCAGAGAACTGTTCAGGCCTGCAACTTGCAAATAAATAAATCAATTATTTACCAAGACTGACATGTTGAAGTTCTAGACCAGATTTAAAATGTAAGTTAAAAAAGGATTCATATTGGACAAATTTTATTAATAGAAAGTCATATATCTAACAGACTTCTTTTTAAGGTCACATAGTTTTCAACAAAAATATTCCCTCACATATTTTTGTTAATCTTCACAAGTATATCCAACACTTTGATTTGAGGATCTCTGCAAATTTAGAGATGGACAGCTGAATGGTAACACAAGCCCACTGAAAACAGAACTATTTATTATTTTTGCACTCCTTGGAAGTAGTCCACAGATTCCACATCAAAGACTGCACTTAAAGGAGGACTGCAGAGGAAAGATAAATCAGTTTCCCAAAATAATTTATTACCCTTCAAATTATTCAGTCTCAAGTAGTATTTGTCTGGTCACATAGTTTTTGCTCCAGCAAAAGTAACTGCACTTTGACCTCCTCATTTCATTGATATTAACTGTTTACATAATTTTTGACGAAGGAAAAGACTGAAGCCAAGAACAGCATCCAGTGACTTTCCATTTATGTACCAGATCTAAAGTTTATGAATCTGCCCAAGGTAGATCTACAGACCACTACCTTGACACAATTTTTTTTTCATGGTGAGTATATATTGTGTTGAGAAATAAAACCTAAGACAAATTTTTTTTTTTTTTATTACCAAGACCTTAAAAGTTGCATTTTTTCTTCCCAAGACTAGCAACAATGGAAAATACTATCTGTTCAGTGGTGCTTTGGGAAATTTTAAAGAAGCTCACAAAAATAAAAACAGAAAAAAATTTCCTTCAAATAAGACTACCACCCAGTTTCTTCAGAAATAAGTATTAGACATGTGAAATGTGTGACGCCCCAAGTTCATAAAATCATACAATGGTTTGGGCTGGAAGGCATCTTCAAGATCACCTAGTTCCAACCCCCCTGCCATGGGCAGACACACCTCCCACTAGACCAGGTTGCTCTGTGCCTCATCCAGCCTGGCCTTAATCACCTCCAGGGATTGAGAGGGCATCCACAACCACTCTGGGCAATCTGTTCCATTGTCTCACAATCCTCACAGTAAGGAATTTCTTTCTTCTCTCCAGCCTAAATCTCCCCTCTTCCAATCATGCAAATTATTCCTAGTCCTGCCATCACATATCCTATTAAAAAGTCAACACCAGCCTTCCTGTAGCCCCCTTTAGGTATTGAGAAGTCACTATGAGGTCACTCCAGAGCCTTCTCTTCCCCAGGCTGGATATTTTACCTTGTCTTCACAAACCCACATCTTACAGTTACTGCTTGTAACCAGTAAGTTCAGCCCACTCACTGCAATTTTGTAACCTGCTATAGACAAAGCAGAGTGATGTTTTCCAGCTCTGTTCGTGTTTTTGCTTCATTTCAAACAAAAAAGAAAAAACAACACAAAAGGTTAAGGACAGAATTCATTACTTTATTGGCATTCCAAAGTTTTTGTCATATACTTGCATTAACTTTTCACTTAGTATTGCAAGGTTTAACAGCTTTTAAGAAAAAGAATTACTATTCTTACATCTTGATTTAAGCTGGTCTTTTAAGGGAAAAACAACCCCAAAATAGTATATTAAAATTCAATAAAAATCTCACTAGTCTTTAAATCCTTGTCGGCTGATAATGCTCAGACACAGCATGTGTGCATGCATAGAGAAGAGAATTTATCCAAGTCAGAAAGCAAGAACAACTTAGTCTCAAAGTGTCTAATGTTTCTCATCTATTTTTACTTACTCTCATCTACTAGAAAATGTGTGATGGATGAACGCTGACTGGAAAATATCACAAAACATTTACATTTGATGGTAATTTTTCTCAAATGAGAAAAAATCATTTTAACTCTAAAATATGCATAAGGAAGTTGCAGTGATAAAATATTCTCCTCAACTGTTATTAGTAAAAGTACTACCCACATTTAGGATACATAATTTCAATTCATTAGCCTTATTTAAAACTGTAACAAGTAAGAATTTGACAAAAAAAATTAATCCTTTGGGAGATACAGCATTGCCATTGCTTGTCTTTACTCATAGTACTCAATTAGTAACATACAGGGAGCTTGGCACTCGGATGGAAGACAGTCAATGAGGAAACATTAAAGGGACTGCTTCATTATGGGTATTTTAAAAGTCAACACAGTGAATAATCTCTACACTTAAATCTCCCGGCAATCCATCTTGATCACTTATCAGCTTTAAGTTAGAAAAGAACAAAAGGAACAAGAATTGGTTTTTTTGACTCGGCAAACACAGTTACACCATAGGAAGTCAAACGATGAAAGTTTAAATGAAACAATCATGTTTGGATAAACATTAAAAGCTCTGAAAGAAGTGCCTGCATTTATACTAACACAAAAAGGATGAAATCCTGATTCCACTGAGATACATTGCAGATCTCTCATTGGTTTCACCAGGGTCAATGTTTCACACATAATGATCAAACACCTAAATAACAGCATTAACTGCTAGAAATCTGCAATTCCATGCAGAGGCTTCTTTATCATCAATACAGATAAAAGTTGCATTAAAATTAATTGAAATTCAGCTCATACACTCCTTGTATTCCGTTCCAAAAAGGGCTTTTAGATGATGGGCAAAATCCTCCTTCCTAGTCCAACAGCCCTAAATGATATATGGGACAACTTGCACTCCAGCTGAATGATCTTGAGCATACTGAGTTTCCTAGGAGCCAAAACATAAAGTACTCTTAAAGTCTGTTTCATTGCTGCCAAGCTTGAGGATCTCATACAGATTACAACCATGCCAAAAACATGGTTTTAAAACAGAACTTCAAAGAAATAGTTATTGGGGACCAGAAATGTCAAATGAACTGATACAGATACATGTACCAGCAGTGTGACTGACTAGAGCATCCACACTGATTTAACAAACTTGCTTGTAGTCTACACTCCATATTAGAATGCTTAATGTTATAACAACTTACTCAACTCATTCCTTTACTTAACAGCAATAAGCAGTACTGATGTTTCTATTGGACTATATACAACAAAAAGCAGGCATTTAGAATGAATTCTCTTCACAAATATTTCAATTCCCCCATTAATCTAGTCTATACAGTAAATTTGCACTCTGTGAAAGAAAACACTGCAACACAGGCATCCTCTAGATGCCTACTAATAGACCCAGAGCAAATGTGCACAGCTCTCTCCACACAGGCAGAGCTGTCAACATGCTTGAATATACAGATTAATGCACAACTATAACCAGAAGTTCTCACTCCCAGTTTCAGTTATTCAGAAGCAGCCAGATTCCCTGAGCAGACCTCAGAGATGTAAACAAAACAGAAATGAAGGATTAGGCTTTTTTTTTTTAGTTTCAACAGAAAGGTTTACTCTGAAGAAAACACACATACTCTGCAAGTCTCATCATATTCAAAGACCTTGACACAATGCAACCTCGTGAGATATGGAACAAAACAAATCTAGAAGCTGTTTGTTTTGTTTTTCATATTTCTATCATTTCTTATAAGTGACAGTGAATTTTGCATACATACACACATGCCTACACACTCAAGCCACTTCAAAATAAAGAGCATGTGTATGATTCAATACACATGTTTTCTGAACACCGTGTAAGTCTTCCACACATGGTTATGCTGCTTGCTGTTGTGCAAGTAACCTGGAGTACAGGGAAGTGTATGATCATAAAGATGATCAAAGTGCTGGAGCAACTCCCTTCTGAGGACAGGCTGAAGGAGTTGGAGTTGCTCAGCTTGGTGAGGAGAAAGCTCAGGGTGGACCTCATAGTAGCTTCTCAATACCCTGAGGGGCTACAAAAAGGCTGGGTAAGACTTCTTAATAGGATATATGATAGCAGGACTAGGTAGAATGGATGAGAATAGTAGGAGGGGAAGATTCAGGCTAGATATAAGAAAGAAATTCCTTACTGTGAGGGTGGTGAAACAATGGAACAGGTTGCTCACAGAGATTGTGGATGCCCCCTCCCTGGAAGTGTTCAAAGCCAGGCTGGATGAGGCACTGAGCAACCTGGTTTAGTGGGAGTTGTTCCTACCTGTGGCAGGGAACTTGATGATCTTTAAGGTCCCTTTGAATCCAAACTATTCTATGATGCTACAGAAAGCACTTCACATATTACATCATAAAGTGACAGACAAGTAACTATCTCCACAGAGTGACAGATTTAGCAACCCTTCAAATCATGCCAAATGTCTCTTGTGAAAGTAAGTAGTAGCAAATTTTGCAACTTCCCTATTTTTAAATAACCCCAACAAACTCAGAGACAAAAAACTAACAGGATCAGATAGTAACCTTAGACTTCAGTCAGACATTCTCTTTTTGATATAAAAAGTACCTTTCTCAAGTTTGACACTATGCTTCTTGATCCCATTCTAGTTCTTTTCAAACTGTCATCCCTTTTCACACTTATTACTTTGATTCACACTCCTCAAACTTGTCAACAAAAGAGTTCACATGTTCTCTGATTACCAAGTTTGTCAGACTGGGCTTGCAGGTTCCAAGTCATGCTACTCACTGCCTCAGCTGCACCAATGGACAGCACTCACACAGCATTCAATAGGGGCTTGTCAGAGCCTACTTAAAAACCACATCTATGGAAATGAAAAAAAGTGTGCCAAGTCCCAAAAAAGCTAGGGTCTCTTTTAAAATTCAGCATACAACCCATAACATAGCCTGATAGTTTGCATCCAGCAAGCAAGAGTTTCCATAAGTTACATTTACTGAGCTGTGGCACAGACCACAGAAAGGGTCACCCTGTACAGATGAAGGGACAGTTGAAGTTTATATCCGTGTCTTTGACAACAGCCAACTGCAAGGGCCTATGGAAAGGAAAACTCACACATACAAGACCGACCTAGACAGTATACAGCAGTAGGTCACTTAAGACTTCTTCAACAAGAGACAGTACCTTTGTTTTATGCACATGGAGAAATTTTTTCTTTCATAAAGTTCAATCATTGTCTGAATCCACCTGAAGGTTCAGCATGTACAACACCCTACAGCTTCTGCCATAGAGGATTTGTGATTTAGGTGAGCAAAGTTTCACATTAAAGATGCGTAAGTGCCTGAGATTGTGATTCAGCAGACTACTCTATGCAATAGCAGAAGAGGACTACTTCACACAGACGTCAAACACTCCACCACCTCCTAAGGACAGAAGGGGGCTTATCCAGAAGCACACATATATAATCATGGGGACATCCCCAGAAAGGACAGCTGCAGCAGCAGCTGCTGCAGGAGGGTTCCCAGCCTGCAGTCAGCAGCTGTAGAAAGGCCAAGGAGAGCTACAAGGTGCCTGGAAAAGAATCCTAAGTGAAGAAGCATTTTATTAGGTGTCCAAATTGCCTTCTGCACTTTTTCTTCACTAGCAAATGTTTCCTAGGCAGTTTGAAACTCAAGCTTTGGGATAACCTTTGGAGGTCAATGCACCTTTTTTCCTCCCTTCAGAAGATCTGCTAACATTGGTCTAAATAATTCTCACAGCTCTCACATGGAAGGCACTAAAATATCCTAAGAGAAGCTTTCCCCAAATTCTACAGAGAACATTTCCCTTTGCAGGAATTTTCTCTACAGAGAACATTGCTCTTCAGTTTTGTCAGACCCACAGAACACAATTTTCTCTTCTGCTTTGCAAGAGCATTTTATAAGCTTGAAAACTTTTTGCATGTTCCTCTTTTTCATTCAACTAAACACAGCTTTCAGCGTATCAGGTCACTTTTTCTAAACTTATCAATCGCACTGTTGTCTATTAGAAACACTCCAGCTGGTTCAGATTCTGTGTGAAGCTCAACATCCAAACCCAAAGATTTTTCTCCATCTCAAAACATGGTCTTCACAACTTCGGTCCTATCATTGCTCAAAACAAACCAACTGCTACTTGTTATAATGTTTTCCTGTTAATTTTTGTTTAATAAATGAAAAAGGATAAGACATCTGAAAGAATGAGAAAATGTCATTTGAGTGCAATCACTAGGGAAGCCAGAGATAGGTCAAAGATTCCTTTATGTGCCTGTACTTACACTTCTCCTTCATAAGGGTACCAGAGGTGGTGATAATGCCTCTGAGAAGAGCTACGCCTAGTTTATGTTCCTCTCCACATACAAACTGTCAACTTGAGCAAGAACAAATCTCACTGCTCTTGAGTTCTAAAATTTGCCTTCTGAAGTTATTGCCTCTATGCTATTAAGTAATATTTGTATTTTGACTGTCAGGACTAGACTATTTCCCATATTTTCAAGAAAGGGCTATAGACAACAAGCAACTACAGTTAACACCAGCAATTAGCTTGCTATAGAAACAATGCATTTTATCTTCTATTTTCTCATTTCTTATTTCACAGTAGGGATGCTCTCTCCACTAAATGAAGTGCTAGCCAAACCACTCAGACGCTATGGAGGAGGCCAGAATGTTAAAACAACAACCAAGAGGAATCCAAGAATTCCAATAGGAAAGCTATTTGAGGCCACAATTAGACCTTTGAAAACATCTTGTCAATCTGACATAGAAAATTTGATACACAAAGAAGTGTACGTTAAAATACCTCCTCTAACATTTTTATCATACATTAAGCAGCACTAGGAATCTTTATTTCAACAGCCCTAGGAATAACATCTGTTTCAAAATACATGAAGTTATAATTACATAAAATTAGTAATTCTCACATAGCCTTTTTAATGCCCAGCAAATGCACAGGACAACTGGATCATCAATAATTTCTTTCAGTTGGACAGTAAATAAACATAACAAGGTGACAGTGCCTCAGAGCTTTTCAGCAGCTTTTGGACATTTCAGATTTTTTAAATGGGGGAAAAAACCGAAGGCCACTTTCTGGTGTGGAATTTGACCATGAGTGTCTCTCCAGATACAGGTACTGCCTTCAGACTCTGAGGGCTGACACATCAAGGAAAAAAAGACAAAACTGACTACATACTGCTCTCAGGAAACTTAGTGTTTAGTGACAACACACACCTTCCAGGGAGTCCTTTAAGTGACACATACTTTGATTACAATTGAAGTACATTTTGAAAGCTCTGAAGCATTTAGTTTGCCAGCTTTGGTAGCTTTACAAGCAATGCAATTTAAATAGGTAACAACATGATTAAGGCTGGAAAACATTTTTAATGACAACATAAATATAGTTGTCAGTCTTCTGTGCTGAAATACCTGAATACTAAAGCAGTTACTAAGTTTTTATCTTTTAAGACCTTTGATTCATTTCACTTTCTTGGCACCCAGACTTCACAATCTGAAATCCCTCAATCTTATGACACAGAAGAGTCAGTGTTTGTGCATTGCTTTTCAATCAAAGCACTTGGAAAAAAAGAAGTAATAATCTGAAAAGGAACATTCCTATCTCCATTTTTGACGATAAAAATGGAAATATGAAGCCATATAGCTGGTTTTTTCAGGGTTTCTTGGTAAGCGACACGAAATAACTTATCCCTCATCTTCTGACTCAAGTAGCATGCTATTACTTCTCATGTGTTTTGGATGAGGATGAAAAGAAGGTTATTCTTATCTCCTTTGAAGTGCTATGTAAAATTATAATTTACTGTTAAAAAGCATTACAATAGCATTGGGCAGAAAAACTCAAAAATTGGAATTTGTCTAGCATGCCCTCAAAGATTTTCCTTCAGTTTCTTCCTTCAGGTTTAAGCTTTCTTCTAAGCAGAATATGCTGGCTCCGTTTCCCTGGGACAGTTGCTCTTCTGCTGGCAAGAGTTGTATCAGATGCATTCACATAATCGATTGCCAAGAGGGTCTGAGTGTTCCATTGATTTGCAAGTGTCCTGCATGACTAAGGCTTCCAGTTTTGACTATGCAATTAAGACTATTTAATGCCAATTAAATTAATTATTCAGCTGCTTTAAGCTGAACTTAATAATTGAGATTAAAGTAAGTTTATGTCAATGATGAAGTTCAAATACAGTTAAACATGAAAGATTGACTAATTTGGTCTCACAAGGGATTCAGATATGGCAACCTGTTCAGGACTTCAGTAATAACACATACTGGCATGAGATAATAATTTAAAGAGACCAGCCTTATGCACAGATTTGCAGAGAGACAAAGTAAAACACTGAAGGCAGAGTTTCTCTCTACCTGCCACCACATGCACCTATTAATTTTGAACATGCTGGAAAAAAAAATAATCCTACCCTTCAGGAATTTCCATTTTAAACAACTGAAAAGCATGAGAGACGGTTCATATAATCTCCAGACATCATTAATGCATTTCCAGGAAGTGAGAAGTGACACTCTCCATCTTACTGAAGAAAACTGTCCAGGAACATATAAACCATTTTTCTACCAAAACGGGATTTTCAATAGAATCTCTAATAAATATCTTAGATTACTATTATTACTGAAGCCAGCAAATCCACGAATTGCATATGAATGTTTAATAAGTTCTATAACAGAGCACCTACTAAACATTCTTGCATTGCCTCTGAAATTTATTTTCCCATCAAAGACTTTAGACTACTTTGTTTTTTTCCTTTCTATGAATAGAAAGGAAACAGAGTATCTCTGCAGGCTAGAGATATTTTTTGTGGAAGTAACTATGATTTTCTACCAACTGAATGGTGAGAACAAGGATTTTCTGTAATCTCCGTCTCCCATCCTCAAAAGCACGTGGGGAGAGAAGTTGGTTTGCTTTACAAAAGGAGGAGTAGCAGAGTAGGTGAGATAAAATGCCATTTGAAATCATTACCTTAGAACTTTGTTTTTTTACTCTCAGCAACATGATTCTTAAAGCACCAGAGGAGCTTTGCACATACTACATCCTACCTGCAGCTCCAGCCAGCAAGGACCACCTTAAGTTTTACAGCTACGCTACCAAGCTTCTCAGTCATGTGTGTGAGACACCCACAAATTGCCTTTTGAAATAAAATACTGAGCAAAGAGAAAGCAGCACACTGAAATAAACCCTTTTGTCTTTACTGACGGGAGGAGGAAACAGCTCCAGGAACGATCTACAGAAATAAGTGCATCAGATAACAAATGTACCAAGACACTCACATGGGATGAGGTGAATTAATGTCTTTAATGATGTATACCATAAGGAAAGAAGGCTTGTAAAATATTAAGCAAAAACTTAAAAGCATAAATAACCTTAAAATGTCTTTTTAAATACTAAACATTAGCAAAACGTAATTATCCAAAAATGCTCTTTGCAGCCCCCCAGTGGTCAAATACAAAGAACCCAACAAGAAACTCCGATCAGTGCGACAAACTACCTGCAGTATTTAAAAAGCCATCACCCACGAACTGAAAACTCGCATTCTTATTAAAGATTCATAAAGAAGGTAATACCTTAAGATTATTAACAAAATTAAATAGGTGAATAGTAAACACCCTCCCCCCCCATCAAAACATTGCACATTGTTTCTTGTATCAGTGTAATCTGACCAGAAAACACTATCCCCAGCAAGATCTGAATACAAAGGTTGGGTTAGTAACAGAAGCGGCAATTAACTTCCTAATAAATAATATTCTCGTATTCCTATAGGTCAGCTCCACAAAATCAACGCAGAATTTGCTGGAAAGAAACAACAGCCTCTCAAAGTTGTTTTTCTTTTTTAAGAACGCAAACTAACGCTTAAGTTTTTCCCTTCTCTCACCCACACAGGTAAAATAAAAGGTAAAGCTTTGTGAAACTAAAAAGATTACAACTGCTTAAAAATAAAACAAAAAACAATTGAGACAAAGTTCTCGAAACTAAACTCTTATAAAACTGGGTCTAAAAAGTCAAACCAGACCTGCAAGAAGGGGAAAGGAAACTGAAGGAAGAAGAGCCTGTGACAGGAGGAAGATCGGAGCCCCTCGGAACGGGCAGCGGCGGCGTGAGGAGCCTGGGGAGAGCCAGCCCCGCACAGCACCGAGTTCGAAGGGACCCGCGACAACCCGCACTTGCTCTCCAGCCGGCGAGCTGGGGAAGCGCGGGGTGACCTGATAGCACGGCCTCCCAGAAAATCTGACAGCGACCGTCCTCCCATCTTTCAGCACACAACGGGAAGCAGGAGACCTCAATCTACGCACAGTCGCCCAAAGCCACAGCTACCAACCGCGCCGGAATCGCTGCTGTTCGGCCGCTTCCAGCATCCTCCGTCCGCCTCCCGCCGCCCACGGGCACACCCGAAGCGGTAGCGGGCTCCGAGTTGCCGAGAGCGAGCTAACCTATAGCCAGCGGATGAGAAATCGAACCGGGGACCGCCGCAGAGCCGCGACCCCGATCCCGGCACAGCCTTCTGCCCCCCAAACTTTCTGCTTGGCCGCCCTCGCCCAGCCCCATGCCTCCCGCCGCAGTCAGCGCTGCCGCCCAGCCTCTCGGCCGTCGTCCCCGCAGACCGTAGGCACAAGCTCCCCCGCCACAGCCCCACCGACTGCGCTTCCTACCTCTGGCGGCGAGCAGGCTGCCCAGCCCCAGCAGCAGCACCGCCAGCCCCCAGCAGCACCAGCGCCGCCGCATCCCCGCCGCGGCGCCGGCCCTCGGCGCCCAGCCAGCCGGATCCGGGAGGCGCCTGTCTGCGGGGCGAGGCAGGCTACGGCTACCGTTGCCACCGCTCCCTTCTCAGTCGCCCTCACCAATAACACCAGGGCGGCTCCGGTTCCCGCCCCGGGACCGCGGCGACGTCACGGGAAGGGGGGACTTGAATATTCAGGAGCGGGGGCAGAGGGGGCTCCCAGCTCCGCCGTAAGGACCGCACTGCCGCCAGGGCCGGCTTTGAGCAAAGCGGGGCGGAGCCACTCCGACCTCGCTCGCCTGAACACCTGCTCGCGCGGTTGTCCTGGGTGACCCCCGCACCGAGGAGGGAGACAGGAGGGAGAGATGGAGCGAGGAAGGTGGAGATGAAGAGGGAGAGAGAGATAGAGAGATGGCGGGGGGGGTGGTGGTGAGGGGGTAAAATCAAGGACCGAGGACAGCGAGGCGGCGGCTGGAAGGCCAGAAAAGATCCAGTCACAGCTCAGTCATCTGGAAGGGAAACAGGAGGCCCTGTGAACGTTCTTGTTGGAAGAAGAGGACAGATTGCAAAGGTTTTAGTGGAGAACCAGATGAGGCTTCTAACAGGGATGGAGACAGTACTGATGAGGCTGGGCCACCATGACTCAAAAAGCCATGTGATGAGGGCTCAGAAAGTGTGCCCAAGTCAGAGGTCAGAGTCACAAGTCAGGGCTGCAGATTTCCTAATTATTCTGGAAGGAAAACACTCAGTAAAAGAGTCAAAACTATACCAGCTGCAAGACATGATAGCCATCAGGGCAGCTTAAGTTCTGTCGTCTCCTTTCTTATTTGAGCCCTATCCAATAAATGGCTCAAAACAACCCCAGAAAGCAAGTGCTCCCAAAGAATCACACCTCTAAGGTGTGCTCACTAATCCCTTGACTTCAGGAGAGCTGTCGTTCTGAGAAAAAGCAAACTCAGGCTGCTCTGGTGAGATGGTGGGAGTGTGAGTTGAACACCAGTTGCCAAAGAGTAATACTAGGATCCAGCCTACATCAGCCTCTGTAACACTTAGAAATCAAAATCAGTCATTGGGTTAAATTGTGTCTCCCTTCTTTCTTTATATGTATTGCTAGAGTCATGATCCACTGAACAAATGGCTTTAAGTAGATGGAATGCAAGATTCCCTCCTTCCAATTACATGCATAGAAAGAAACAAGGACCCAAGCTTGTTTGCAAATCTAAGATGTGATACTTCATCTGCTAAATGAGGAGGCTGCAAATACATGCTTAGTGTTCCACTTCATCCAGACAAAAAAAAATTTCAATTTATATTGGCTGAGACAAACTTCTGATGCCATTTTCAGTTCCTAATCTAATTAGTTATGGAATCCTGTAACCTGTGGTGTAAAGTGAAATGTAACAGACATTAAAAAAATAAGGGAAAATCAGTAGTAAAATAATCTGGCATACTAGACAAGCAGACAGCAAAAACTAATTTTTGCCAATATTCAGTTGTTTCTCATCTTTTATAGAAGAAGGATTTTTGGTGAGGAATTCAGCTGCTCTGTCACTCTTCCATCCCCAAAGTGTTGAATGTTCTAAAGCAGCATTTGCCTTGTCTGCATAGTAAGGGCTTCCTGCAAGCAGCTCAGAAACCCTTTTAGTACTCAGCAAGGCTTGACTGTGCTTCCTGGTGCCCATCTAGAAGCACCCATCTCCCTGCCCTGTGAAACCAGCCACACACACTGCAGCTAATCTTCTGAAAGTTGCCCTGTTGTACCAAGTGCCCAAGCATTCCCTCCACACCTGCAAACAACTATTAAATACAGTGCAGAGATTCAACTATCAACATGAATTACATTAAATCCTTGTGGTCCAGGCCAAAACCATCCACATTCATGGTGGTCAATACTGATGGACAAGGGCACAGAAGGAATTCTGAAATCTATAGGATCTTAGTTTGCTAATATTTTTTCTAAAAAAAATGATATGTGGCTAGCAGTGTCTGAAGTTCATAATGCAACATCTCACTTTCTGAAAGGTTAGAAATATGATTTATGGGCAAACGCACTGAAAGAGCATATATGTAAACATGGCAACATAACTTGGAGGAGAGTATTTTCATACATGAGGAAGCTGAAAACCAGAATTTTCCAATTTTCAGTATTAGCCCATTATTAACATTCCACAATACAACTGATTTGGTGGTAGTACCTAGAAAGCAGGTTGGCAGGAGAGATGCTGTATAGGAGGATAAATCTTTCTTCTCAGCCAACTTATAGTCTAAATAAATAAGACAAATAACAGAACCAAAATAATTTAGACAGATAACAAAACCAAAAACTTATTTCAACTCCAGTATGTCAGAATCAAAAACTTATTTCACCTCAAGTACCTCAGTCAAAAACTGTTCTTTCTACTGATATTTGTTTATGGACACACCAGCTTGGGTATTCTACAGCCTTCTGGTATGCCTTATACACTTGATGGATCAAGATGAAGATAAGTTTTTTACAAGGAATAATGATTATGTAGCATTATGCAGTAATTCAAAGTAAATAATTACCACTAGATCCTATATTTTATGCAGCTTTGCAACCAGTTGTGTCTATTAACTTCTTCATCTTTCACCCAGGTTTAAGAAAGCTGGTTGAGAATCCTGTACTCATTTTACTCTTTGTGTTTAATCACTGCATAACTGAAGTTGTATATAAATAAAAATTTAAAGATACACATTTCTGACTGAACCATTATAGTAGGGAAATGTATTATATAGTCCCAAACAGCACATTGCTGAAGGATTACCTCTGCTCTCAGATCCATCCATTTCCACATCTAGAACCACTACTTTGTTCTGACATGTTTTATTGTTCTCGTCAAATAGAAATTCTAAAACAAGGGGGAAAAGGTCATAGCACACATTCACTGAGAATTATTGACTGCCTGTGATGGTAGGTCTGTGGCAATCAGAAAGATCCATTTGAGTCTAGAGATGTAAAGATTATTTTTATCACAATTTCTCCAGTATGAACTTGAGATGCTGTAGGAGGAGAGGATTTAACCCTGACAGATAGTTTGTGAAGAAATCTGTGTAGCTGCAAGGTCATAGTCAATCCTACCTCATGATATATCAGGATATTTAGGTGGGAGTTTTAACAATCATGATGATCATATTGTCTAAATAAAAATTATTAGTATAGTGAACATGAATTTTGTAAAAAACAAGGAAGAGTTAGTCTAGCGCTAATCTTGAGGTAAGAATTGTTACTTCAGTGTTAAGGATATTAGACTTCATTAATTCAAACCAACTTAATTATCAAAAATAAAGGAAATCATGAAAGAAGATTATTTTTCAACATTATTAAAGTTAGTATATAAATGCAAGTAATTCAGATGCTTTAGCAAATCCCATTGTAGCATTTGTTATAGGATCTTTACTGATTTCTTTTAGGACATGTTTGCAAAACACCAAAAAGCATATAATCTGACTTTTTACCATGAAGCCACAATTCAAACCATGATAAACTTACTGTTTAGTGAAAAATAGCTAACCAACTAAGCCACGGGAATCTAGATTTCATTAGACTTGGAAGAAGTTTATGCATCACCAAAGAAAATTGCAGTATGTCTTCCTGTTGGGAAAACAACAGGAAAAAGAGCATATTTGCTATTTAAAAGAAGAAAATATCTTCGAAAGATAGCATTATATACATTTTAATGTGATTCCCAGTCACAAAGTAGAGAAATAAGTGTGAGCTTTTTCAATAGAACGGAAGAAAAATTCGTTTTTACTAGTCATATAAGAATGGGGTTTGTGCATGCCAAATGCAGCAAGTATAACACTGATGGAATTTATGGTTTTATACAAGCAAGAACTTAGCCTGGGGCCTTCCTGATTGTTTGCTTTTTTTCTCTCTTGGTTTAAACTTGCCTTGAGTATTACAGGAACCTGAATGGAATAACTTAGCATTTTGCTCCTGCAGGCTCCATTGACTCTCTGTAAGTTCACAGGCAGCTCTCCAGGGATTTATTCAGGTCAGGAGCTTTTAATGAGTAAGTGGGTGGCCATCAAGTAGAATAGAACAAACAGCCTGAGAAATTAATATAAATACAAACATCGCTTTTTATATACATCACAACAGCTAATGTGCTAGTTAAACAGAAGGAAATTTGCATAAATAATTAGTTTTTAATAAATGAGCCATCTGAATAATAAATAAGTGTTTTCTGTAATCTTAAGTTATTTAAACAAAAGCCTCTTTTGCAGCAGGAAGAATTGCACAGAAGGTGGAAAAAGAATTGTTTTTATTTAAAAGGCATTAAGAAGTCAACCAAATAGCTAAAATGTTGGAAATCAATACTGCTGACAGCCTACCATATTATTCCTTCTAATTTGTGCATAATGTATCATGTAATTCCTATTTAAGAATCTAACCAGATCTCCAAAAGTACATCTAACTATAGATTTTCCAGTCAGAATAATGGAAAAATGCACAATAAGTTCCTCAGCTCTGATATTTGCAGCCTTAATGGGTTGGAAGGGAGCTTCTAAACTCACTGCTCTTGCCGTAGTCCTAGACTGAAAGAGAGACATCAATCTTATTTTGATCTCCATACGAGGCACGTTTTTAATTGTTCTTTTTAAAGCAATATTTATTTTAAATATATTTTGAACCTTGCTTTGTTTTTATAGTAAGAGATCACTAAATGCAATCATAGAATCATACAATGATTTGGGTTGGAAGGGACCTTAAAGATCATCCAGTTCCAATCCCTCTGCCATGGGCAGGCACATCATTCAAAATAGTCCTTTGATGGACACCTGTATAAAAGACCTATGTCCCTCAGAAAATACAGATGGAAATTCAGCAGGAGACATGGCTCAGAGCTGAGCTTATGTCCTATCGCGGTTGTGCTCCTGCATGTGCTTTGGAATGGATTATGTAACAAGCCTTGACAGCCCATGCTCTTTAACAATCCTGCAGCACTTCTTTCAAGAGTATAGGGATCTTCTACCCAGATTCCTTCCTGGCTGATTAGATACCACTCACAAATCATCCCCACAAAACTGTAGCTGGGGGTTGTATTCTCCCATGTTTACAGACACAATGATTTTATGCACAACATTATGGTGAATCACCATTCAGGTAATCAATTGATAGAATCCACAGGGAATGCTGTCTTAGTCTTTTTATTGTTTTCTCTTTGATGAATATTAGATGCTCTCTCTATTTTTAATGCTTATCCCTGAAACAACACCTACTAAGTGTTTGCCTTTTCATTTTCAGTGGTGAAATGAATAGCAGAGTGCTGTTGTCCTTCCCCAGTTTGGATCTATCAATTTAAGAAATTATTTTATGCTACTAAATTAGAATTAAGAAGCAGATTGTGATTTTTTTTTCATAGCATTAATGAGACCATCAACAAAGTATAAATTTGCAAAATCTGCCAATTTCTAATCAATGTAACAGTGTTTCGAACTTGACATTGTATCTGAATCTATCAAGTTTTAGTTAGATTTAAACTTAAAATTAAAACATGGAAGAGTGAATAAAGTATTTAGATGACTTTCAAGAAGCAATTTCAACAAATTTAAACTAGAAGCACACAGAACAAATGATTGTTTTCATTCTGTGAAAATTAGTTTTTGATGCCGCACCTTTTGCTAAAAGGTATCAAAGCCACAAGGTGTAACCCACACTGAAGTGTGCAGTTTCAGATTCTGGCTAACCAGACAGAGAGATAAATGCCTTCAACATAACTACAGCTGAAGCATATCACATCAATTCACCCTAAATTACTTCCTGAAATGCAATCATTTAAGCTGTTGTCTGTCTGCAGCTGTGTTCACCTTTGGCTTGGCTTCCACGAGTATGAGTACGAGTACGAGTAGTGTTATTATTATTATTATTATGAGATAGATTTCAGTGGAAAAGTTAACAAATCAAAAATATGATTAAAAAAATACCTAGCATTCTCCCCTTTCTTTTGTAAGGATGTTCTCAGTGCCATTCCTTCTATAAAAAGGGTAACAGCCCATCTCATCTTTCCTGTTCTGCATTAGCAGTTGAGTCCCAGCCGCAATAAACCTGTTTTCGTTTGAGTATGTATAAGATGATCAAAGCTGATGCAGTGGACTGCAGGACCTAAATCACTGCACAAAATAGAATAGCCTTACCCCATTAGAACAGCGATAGATCAGCATACACACAGTGACTTGCATCAAACAGAAAATGAAAAGTTAATGTAGGGTGCCTAGCACAAGTGTATAATGCTCTCTTTAGATTATTGGATCATGAAATTGGTGCTGCTGAAGTAGGGCCTTTCTTTGTGACCATTTTTTCTATACTTAGAGAGGCAAAACAGTATTCTGGAACATTATGTCAGCTATTGAAGGGTTGGATTTCATGCTTGTTGAACTCAGATGGTAGCACTTTACATAACTTCACCAACATGACACAAGAACTTCAGTAGTCTTAGTTCTTGGAAGCAAATATCATCACTTGAAGGCATAGCCAGCTTTGAAGGAAGCTTCAAAAGTATGTATTTCTTCTCTCATATTACCTGCCTTCAAACCAACTCAACTTCTGTAAATTCTATGTCACAGGACATACGTTCTATAAATAGCATAATAAAGTTAGAGGTGTGAGTTGGTAACCCAGTCCTCAGTTTATAGCCCATATTATTTCATTACATTCTCCTTTCACCTTTGCATTGACTTTGTGCAGGGAAGATGCATATGCGGAGACATGAATACAACTGTTCCAATGTGTAGAGGAGGCAGAACAATAAATTTCCAAGATGATCTTTGAAGCCAAACTAAATGCAATTAGGCAACTTTTTAACATATTTTTAACATTATTGATGAGAAAAAGTACAGTATTTCTATCCATCCTGAGCAGCCTTAATGGCAACACTCCAGCTCCCATCAGACTGCAGAACAAAATTCTACAGGTTCTGTTTTTCACACCCTTTGCATAGAACTTTTTCCAGTTTTCCTGCCTCTTTCCATGTTCTAGAACCCTTAACTGAACATCTAATTTATTCTTCCTCAACATATTCCACACTAACTTATCAATTAATCAATACCTACTATTTCTTCCTCCTTCTAGTTTCTGGAGATTTTAATATTTCCTGAAGTTCTAGAACAAAGTGTCAGGCTCTAAGTGAAAGCAAACTAAAGTCTATGAGGTTGTCCTCTTATAAGAAACATAAGTAGGTAACTCTTACTTATTTGTCAAAGGCTAAGATGAGCTTCCTTTTACCAGTTCACCATTTCCCTAACGAAGAAGTACATCTTTGCAGGAAAAGAATATTCTAATACAAAAATGCAGTCAAAGTTTGGAACTGCTCCATGACCATTAACATCCTTGTAGCTACCTTTCCTGCAGCTTAATTATCAGTTTGTTATACTAGACTGTCAAAAAATGATGATGCAGATGAAGATTTTGCAGTAAAAAAAAAATGCCTCCTCAAGCTAACTCTGAATCAGTTAATTCTAATAGCTGTTCTTCATTTCTTGATTGAAAATAATTTTTTATTATTTCCCACCTTTCTCTGCATGTCTGATTTCTGTTGATTTGTATAATAATATAATCTTATGCTTCCTCCATTTTGTTTTCTTCTAATGCAAATTTCTAGATAGTAACCAGTTTAGCAGCCCAAAATTAAGCAGAATTAAATCTAAGAGATCTTTCATTACGGCTGATCACTTAATAAGGCCTAAAATTTACAGGAGCTAGTCATTTTAGTACTATCCAGAGACATACTGGAAATGGGAAACCATCAGAGTGCTGTGAGTCACAGCACTTGTGGGCTTGCTCCTCAATATGGGAAATGAGGATTGAATCTGGTTTATTTTTTTCTTCAATGCTAAACGCAGCTAATACACCTGCATCAAAGGAAATCAAAGTACCTGAATACTCAGCACTACCTCTCATTGTGCAGTTGTTAATTACTTTTACTGTTCCAACCCTACCAGTTTTCTTTGCAATATAGAGGAGAACCTGTGGTGACTTTTATGGTTTTAAACAGTGACCGTATTCCACACGGATGAATGAAAACGCAGACTGGAAACAAGTCAGAAAAGCTGTTACTGAAATACAATATTTCTATAGATTATAAACACAGGCTGGAAAAACTACATGCTGAAATGCATACACATAGCTATGCACATGAATCTCTGAATTTCAACTTCCACAAAGTTCAGTTGAAACTAAACAAATGAATTGCAGTCAAGATCTCCTAAAAATGAGTTTGAGAGAGCCAAAATTACTTCAGAGAGGAACTGCATATAAGGGCAGAGAGAGCAAATTCATCATTCCATGAGCTGAATGAATTCTTTAAAATATAACCTTACTCATTTGGTTTTCTGATCTAAAGAAATTAAAATCACTGAATAGTTCAGATCCTATCACAATTCCAAATGCAGTGTTGCCCCTTCAGCATAGCTTTCAAAGAAACACTGTTTTTCCCACTCACAGGAAACTACAAGACTCCCAAGGAAAAATAAGCTCCCAATTTAGTCAAAGAAGAAATCTTCAAATCCAGTATTTATACTGTTGCTTGTTAACAGCAGCTGTAGCAATAATCCACTCACTGATGTCTTGCCTCTCCATAAAGGCTTAGAGTGTCCAAAAGAACCAATCCCTTAACTGTGAAAAATACAGTAATTATTCTCAATTTCCCCAAACTGTAAGTTTTGGTATATAACAACTTAAGCAAGGAATATTTCCCTTGCATTCAGGGCAAAACCTCAAACCAAGAGAGAAACGTTTCTCCTAGATGCATTCTGTGAGTAAAACTTGAAGTGTGCCCCAAAACTAGCCTGCCTTGTTGGCTGACATTGAATGACACATTTAGGGCCACTATCAACAGATGAGATTAAGTAGGGAAGATAGTTCATTGAAAGACATATTATCACTCCCATTTTCTGCCACTTTTCAGTGCTAGAAAAAGCCACTGACCTGCTGCTTGAATGAGGATACTTCAATGCCCCCTTCATCCACTTTCTGGCAACACAACACAGAACAGGACTCTAGATTAAGTATACTTATTTTTTAATAGAATATTATTAGTGGAAATACTGTGGTTTGGAAAAATTATAGTTTGCTACACTTTCATGGAGGCTGTTGGTCTTCCAGGTAATTGGGAACTGTTAATTTTGAGATTGTTGAACTTCAGTGAAGCTTGTGGTAGAGGATGAATTCAAAATGAAATTACTAGCCCAATAAGTGACTCAAATACTACAATAAATGAACTAACAAGGCAGAGTCTTTTTGCAGAGGTGCATTTTCTTACTATCTCATTTAAGTCTTGCAGCAGAGACTGCAAATTTCCCAGTGAAATTCCTCAACACTACTAAATAGTAGGCAAGTATTGTTTAGCAGTTGCCCAACAACTGATTGGTGATTGCATTTCATCTGGCAAAGGTACAATGGATTCTATGTTTAAATAACTTAACAGTGTGAAAAAGCCACAATTTAGTTGCAATAATATGAAAGATTGCTATTGTCACTGAAAAAATTACTGCTCTCTAAAAGCAAAAGAATTTGATAGCTACCATAAAGCAAAAAATATTATTAAAATACCAAAACAATTAAGCAGTGTGAAATAGCTTCAGGTCCCCTGTCCCTTAAGTAGGTTAAAACTGGCTGATAATCAATAGGAATAGCTGCTTTTCCTAAAGTATTTTTTAATAAGTACATCATTTTCCCTACATACACAGGGGTTTGAAATGTCCATAAATCTCCTGGTAGACATGCTCTGAATGTAAGATGAACACAATTCCACAGTGAAAGGGAAAGCAAACCTCACAGTCCACCAGCTCCTTCCTATCCATCTCTTCCCACAGGAGCCTCCAAAGCAGCAATGGGACACCTTCAGAATGCAGTTCTATGACAACGCAGAATCATAGAATCATAGAATCATAGAATCATAGAATCATAGAATCATAGAATCATAGAATCATAGAATCATAGAATCATAGAATCATAGAATCATAGAATCATAGAATCATAGAATCATAGAATCATAGAATCATAGAATCATAGAATCATAGAATCATAGAATCATAGAATCATAGAATCATAGAATCATAGAATCATAGAATCATAGAATCATAGAATCATAGAATCATAGAATCATAGAATCATAGAATCATAGAATCATAGAATCATAGAATCATAGAATCATAGAATCATAGAATCATAGAATCATAGAATCATAGANGTCTAGTCTAAATCTATCCCCCTCTAATTTATATCCGTTGTTTCTAGTCCTCCCATCCAATATTATGTTAAAAATTCCTTCCCCTGCCTTTCTGTAGGACCCCCTCAGGTACTGATCATCACCTCTTCTGATTTCTAGGAAGGCTGAGAGGCAAAGGGAGTTAATGCAGACGAGACACTTTTGCTTAAGTTTAGATGCAACAGAGATAATTGTGGCCTGATAGAGGTATCAGGCTACTTTCCACTCTGAAACTGAGATGTAGCAGTACTTGGAATTTACTGTGTGCTCAGGATGCTAAGTATGGAGACAGATGTCAAATAGTCACAGATTTTATCAATTTTATGTGGTACAAAACATCTCAAATAAAGCAGCCTTTTCACCTCATCATTCAGTTGAAATAAATGAGTTCATGCTGTGCCAAACAAATGGATTGCCTGAATATTTAGAATGTTCAAAAGAAGCTTTCCCTTTCTCAGCCGTTCCCACCTTACTAAATCCAAATAAGTGTGATGTCATTGTATGCTGAGGTGCACTTTCTAAATAAGTTTCATTGTCCCAACACACCCCACTTTGCTCACACTGGGGAGAAATTGCGGAGTATGTGGACGAGATTCCTGTCAAGTGACACTTCAACAGCAAACATGCCCCATGTTCACACCCAGAGCACTCCAGCTCCTGTCACTCAACTAACAGGATAAAAATGAGAGTGAAGTATGGACAAAGGGTTCTCAGAATTGTAGCTTCACTCTTTAGTAGTGTACACAAAGCATAAGTGACATTTAACGGTATGTAGTTAATTTCACATATTTTTCTTCAAAAATGAACACCAATCTGATAAAGATTTTGTGCATTTTTATTGCAATCTAACATTTTAAAATCCTGGAAATGGACGATTAGGAAATCAAGTTATTTTTACTGGTTAATAATTGTTCTTGTTGCACTAAAGAGTGCCACTCTTTTCCTTGCCTTGTGTACCATTTCTAGGGGTAGCATGCAGATGGACCTCCTTCTTGCTTGTTATATTTCTCTCTTAGACACACAGAGTAATAGCTGTGCACACACATCATCCTAGGCATACAAGGCACTGTCAAGTATTGATTTAATTTATTCAGTTGGGTTTGTATTTTTGTTCTGGCACAATAATTTAGTAATCCCATGGTGACAAGTATTTCTGCATTAAAAACCAACTCAGCACCTGAACATTTTAACATTCTTCAAACATTTGAGTGACTAAAACAATTTCTGGATGTCTGCAGGAGTTAAAGTCAATTTGAATTAAATTTTCAATCCAAATAAATAATGGTAGAAGTATTTTCATGGCGATTGTTCCATTGTTCCTCTTTGCCCACTTTCCCTCAGTGAACAGCAGCAGGGTAGCATGTTGGCAAGAAGTCTGCTACCAATTGACTGCCTGCATTTATATGCCTTAAGTAAATATAAAAGGATTTTTTTTCATACTATTCAGAGCATTTGAAGAAGAAATTGATCTCTTGGGAGGGGAGGGAAAATTAAAATATAAAAACCTCAGGCTGAATTAATTATGAACAAGGTATATTCTTGGTAAAAAACAGCAGAAGTTACAGTAACCTGGGGAGTACTGTGTCCTTTAAGAAATTATATGCAAGTCACTGTATTGTATGTATCTTTTCATACAAATTACTCTTTGACAGAGCATTAAGGCAAGAGATAAGAACACAA
>VZTY01008705.1:75984-94749 GCA_013400935.1 Turnix velox
ATTCTATGATTCCCTGGTCAGCTTCCTTCCTCACTCAGGCTCATTAAGAAATGGGAAGCAGGGCAAGACCTTCCCTCCTCACTGGGTTGCTCAGTTTCCAGAAATGTGTTTATGCCTAAATGCTTTTTAGATACACCTTTGTTCTCTTGATCTTTGATGGTTTGGTATTTTGCTTTAGGTTTTGGGGTTTTTTTCTTCCCTTTTCACCCCTATATTTCTATCTTCCAGTTTGAATTAAATCACTTACATGAAATAAAGAAAAAATAAGTCCAAAAATTGATTTGCATTACCAGTTTTGGTGGGTTTGTATGTTTGGGGTATGTTGGGATTTTTGGTTTTTGCAGTTTTTTTAAATTCTACTCATTCTGCACAGTGAGAGTCTTGGACAAACACAGTGAACTGTTCTTTTTTAAGAGCCATTTGTAAACAGTTACTGTGTGATGCAAAGTCTGAGGCCAAGCAGAGCTCACCAATATGGGCACTGAGTAGTTGATCTCAGCAGTGTCATCTATGCTCCTAATTAAAATAGGCTCAGGAAATGAGCTCAGGCACTGGCCAGCTGGTCAGCCATTTGCTTGATTTTAGGCTTGCTCCCCAGCCCCTTGCTGGCTTGTGCCAAGTCATAGTTACCCAAACTGCAAGGGCCAGAGAACATCTTGTGCCAAGAGCCATCCACAGAAAGGGGGGACACTGGCCACAGCAGATGAGAGAAGCAAAGCAAACTGTACTGTGGCAGCCACTTCCACAGCTCAGAAATAATCATAATCTATTTTGTCGTAGAGGTATCTTGATTATTTACTTTCCTAGAAAAACCGTACAAGGTTCAGGGGGTGGAGTTATTTCATCTTAGCTGCCGGTATTTAAAGCAGGTTTCAATAGTTTGCTAAGTGTTTACTGCTCTTACTGCAGCTAACAAATACCTTTTTTCTCCTCTTTTGGCTGTTGTTTGTAATGCTCTTATTCTTATAGAACTACTCGTTCTGCAAACAGTACATTCCCTTAATGATAAATCTGGATGTTTTACAAAGATAATTACTGTATATGTAACAAGTTAATTCTTTCAAGGCACATACAATTGATAATTCACAGGGCAGTAAGAAAGAATTAGAAAACTAATAAGTGAAATATATATGTAAGTGCTACCTCATTATTGAGAGACAAAAAATGCCAACACATAGGCTGACAAAAAAAAGAATTAAGACATTGGGATGTATCTAAAACAAGATAAAGTCATAATCAAGTCAATTATTTCTTCTCAATGGAGCAATGATTACAGTGAAAATATCATATCAAGAGCACAAATTAGTTGGAAACAGAGTGAGAAAATCTAAATTGTATTCACAAAAATTCAACAAAGAAATAGCAAAAAGACTGAAAAAAACTCAGATCAGTGATTACACTGCAGTCAACATACAAGGAGACAGCACAGAAAGATGTGTTTCAGCAAGTCCTACTCACGCAATTTTAATGAGAATCTTGTTGCACCTAATTGTCTTAAGTAAAATAAGCTATGCATTCATGGATGGAGAAATTTTACACGATTATTCTCATCAATATCTTGCCCTTCCTGCTTATTTCCATAGATTGCCTACAGATGCAGTAGAATCTGAATCACATTATTTATGAACTATACTAAGGTAGCTTCTAGTGAAAGAAGGATCTTCTCAAACATTTAATTAAGGCTCACAATTGGTCTCTCTTCAAAAGGTGTCAGTACCTTTTTTTGAAGAAGATTTTTTCAATAACACCAAATTTCAGTGTCCTAATAAGATCACACAGCAAAATCATTAAGAAACTGGCAAAGGAGCCACCTCCAGACTTCTGCCTCTGCACCAGCAGGAGGGCAGTTGCCTGAATCCAGCTCTCTTAGAAATCACCCCCCTTACTTCTTTCTACAGACTGTCACTGATTGTACCTTGCAAAAATGGTGTATTTTAGCAAAATTAGTAGGAATTTTCTGTATGACCCCTCTGCATGGCCCATCTAATCTTCCCATGGACAGAGGCACAACTCAAGTTTGAGACAGCTCCTCTGTTTGAATGTTCTTGTGATTCTGCCTCCAGCACATCCATGGTTTAGTACTTGTGTCTGTGCTCAGAAAAGTTGTGGAAAAAATTATGAGGCCATTAGATTTAGTAGACAACAATCAGACATGAGAAATAATATTCTTTTAAAATAGACCTAATTAGTTATTAGAAGTAGACTGCCAAGCAAATTGACAAATTTGCCAACAGCCAACACTAGAGATCACCTACAGGTAGCTGAGTGTAGCAGTTAAGTCACTTTAATTTGGATTCCCAATCATGAAAATATTAAGCTGATTTAGTTATTTGGTCAGAGTCTTCTGCTTTTGAAAATTCACACTAGAGAAAATTGGAAAATCCTATTCTCTGTAGGATTTCTTCATTTTTTTCCACAATTAGTCCTTTTTTTTAAAGAATCATTAAATAGAAACACTCCTATGATCATTTTATTGGTCACTCTTCTTAACTTTCAGACTCAAGAATAGCATGAACCTCATAAATGTCATTGCAAATCATTATCTACACAAACAGGAAAGCTTGGTAAATAAAAATTGAGGGACTAGAGTTAGAAGAGTGGCATGGTCTAAAACTGCCACTATACAACCATTCTAGGTAGGGCACTGGGAGGTAGATGGACAAGACAGAATATAAACAATCTCTTTTATCTTTTTTTTAATTAATTTTTTAATCTAGTTCCAAAGTATCAGCCAACAGATGGATCTTGTCTTTAGACAATGCAGCAGGGGAAAAGAAAAAAAAATTGCTATTTAACTCATCCTCAGCAAGTATTTTGAAGATTTGCATTTGCCAAGGTCCTATGGAAAGCAAAAACTACAGTCCTCAGATCAACAGCTCTCCTGGGTATGCAGAGAGGTAAGTAGTGGCCTTACAGGTACCAAACGTAGGAAACTGAACCAATGAAACAAAGGAAAAAACCTCAATAGAAGTGAAAAATAGATAAACATGGAACACACTAATTTTTGTTATGCCACAGTTCGCCTGCATATAAAAGCATTAACAATACAAGCATTACCTAATAAAAGTTAGTTTAAAGTTTGTGCTATTTTGTTTCCAAATCTGCTATTCTAGAAGAGGTGAAGTGCCAATGTAATTAAAGAGTTCCTTTATTCAGGACATTGAGAAAATCTGCATATAGATTTCTATTTCAATTTATCTTGTCCATGTGGCAATATTAGACTTTTATGCTTCAGGGATGTCATGAGCACACATTAACAATTCACTCATTTTTATTCTCTCTGCTTTATTTTTTGTTAATATGATAATCTAGAAGTCAAATAGACTTGGAAATAAAATTTAGGTGTTAGAAATCTAAGATGATTGCAAAGGAATACCCTAACCAAGCTATATGAAATAATTTAAATGCTCTCTTTCCATTTCCCATTTCTGAACTAATCCATTCAGAAATTATCCTGAGAAAATGGAATAATTGTATTTCTTACAAATTATGAGCAAGTTCACTAAGCCAGGCATAAACTAAATTCACTATAGGAAGAGAGGGATTTACTAAGCACAGTGAGAAAAATTTCATTCCTTCCAAGGCTATACTACATCTGATCTTTACACATGTACACAGCCAAAGTTCTTAAGAAGAACCCCTGAAAATAATAGTTCCTACCATCAGGGACAGCCCAAAACATGATGCCTACCTAGTTCATGGGAACTCAGGGGAAGATAAATCCAGAGTTCCCATGCCACATATTTACATGTTGGCTCACCATGTGTACAAGCATGTCCTCACGTAGCAGCCTCTGTGTTACATCCTCACCCAGGCAAGTTAAGAACAATTGGTCTCCATGGAGCAAAATATGCCTTCAACCTGGAAAGTGCCACGTTTTAGACACTAGGCTGGTTGAAGACATCATTGGAGTCCATTAGGGAGAATTACATCAATATCACAAGTGTTACTATGGATACTTTTTAAGTTTAATAATTAAATGTATACAGTACTCTCTTGTGATTGTTATGGATATCTGATTTGTCTTAAAGCTTCACATCTAAACTGCTAACAACCAATGGAGATCTCTTATGCCACCTCACAGTGGGATCCCATGCAACTCCACCATTAGGCTGATCTCAAGACATGCTGTGATTATGGAATCCTGTAGCTGTCATTACAAATTGTTGTTTGAAGTCAAGCTGCTTTAGGCTTTCCATATTTTGCTTTGCACTATGACACCACTACTGGAGAGAAGATTTGGATATAATGGAAAATAAAAATAAAGAATCAGAAGGATTTTTTCCCTTTTCACAGTAACTAATGCTAACCTGTCTCAGAAGATTTGCAAAAGGTAACCTGCTTTCAAAATACACAAAAAATACATGAAAGAGATTAAAATATTTATGATATCAAAACCAAAAATGACTAATAGGCATTTTGGTTCCCAGCTGAGATTTAAAATTGATGCCTTGTACCTTATAAACCCAGGTATTCACATAAACTGCTATAAGTCAGCTCTCCATGAGGACCAGAATCCATTACCCCAAGTGCTTGCAGTAGGAGAAGCAGAAGTATAACCAGTTTGTCAAAATAATTTTCAAGTCAATGTTTTCCGGGCTTATAATAATTACAGACGTTTCAAGCAGCATGATAAATCCACAGATGTGTAATCTCTGATTCCAAACAGCAAAATTCTGTTCGCTGCAAAAACTAAGCTATGGAAAAATGTTTGCAAAGGAATCCCAATCTTCCTTACTGAATAAAAGTTGTAATTCATATAGTCAAGATTACTGAAGAGCTTCAGTTATGAAATACCTTTGAGATTTCTTTGTAACTCGAAAAGCACTAGATTTCTGAGTTAGTTTTTCTGAAATTCTACCTCATGGAAAGTTCTAACAAACTCTTTAGCCATTATATTAAAATGATAATTGGAAAAAATCATTAGTTTTCTGCATTTTAAAATGTTGCCATAGTTGGACTTGTAAGAGCCTCCAAAGTGTTTCTGCTTTGGAGTGCTGAAAGGGGTGTGGAGGGTGAGATCTGTCCTCTTTGCAGCTGTGGCCAGTACAAGAAACATGCGAGCAGGAACTCATCAATCCTGTGCTCCCCAGTTTGCTGCCTCTACTGATAGAAAGAAAAGGGAAGAAAATCCCAGTGGGAATTGGAAGTGCTGGGGAGCTGGCTGGGAGCAGAGGCTAAGGGGTGGCTGTGAGGCAAAAAGAAAGGTTGCAGTGACTGCTAATGGAATGCAGGCAGAGTACAGAGAAAAAAGAGGTATCAAGATAGCATGTAATCAAAAACTGTATGTAAATATACAAGAAACTAAATGAAGTACAGTGTGAACTAAATTCCAGTGTATATGACCTTATTATTACTTGCCTTGGAAACTGTAGGAGCATGATGTATATATGTGGGAGCAAAAGGAACAGGAAAGGATAGAACAGGAAGGAAGGATATCATTATTATTTATTAATCCTTAGATTGGCTCAGAAGTTGCTACAGACTGTAAGCCCTCAGTGTATGTGACTATTCCTTTATAAGCATTTCAAAATTTGAAAATGTATCACAAGGAAATATATGAGAGGCAAAGCACTTCGTTCAAAGCCCCCCATCTATGTCAGTGGCGAAGGAGTACTTTGATCTGCTTTATGGGCAATAAATAATAGAAAAACCTAGAAGATCGGGTAGGACTGACAAGACTGCAATCCTCACCGGGCAGCAGACACAGCTAATGAAACCCCGACTCATTGCCTCCCAGCTCCTCTGCTTTACAACACCTGAGATTCCCGGTTGAAAAAGGGAAAGGAAGAAATTATAAATCTTAGCTAGAAATATAATGAGTTTGGCACATCCTTTATATTAATTCATGCAAGGCTTTTGCAGAACTACTCCAGTACCTAAAGACATGAGCAAGCAGTGCTGCCTTCCAAAAGCAATGAGTCAGGAAGGGGCACAATGAATGAAGAACATGAAGAATTTAGTCTCATACCACATCAAAGGAAAAGTCTTCTCAGACTACAAGTCACCATTACCACAGTAGCAAATGGAAAGCAAAAACAAAAGTAAAATTTCAAGATCCAGGTTCTGTCTCCAGAGCATAAAAGGCAATTTTTATCACAAGGTCTGAAGGCTGCAAAACTGCATCCCCCTTTCCTGCCCTCCGTTCACAATCTATCCCCTCAGGTCTTCCAGACATAGCATCTCAGGCAAGTCTGCTATGATGCTGAAGGGTAAATATACTTCCCTGTGCACTCCAGTAGATTAAGTACTATCACATTTTATCAGAGTTAACAGAAAAAGTGCAGGTCTGCACACCTTGTTGAAAATGTGTTTCATATTGCACTGTGATGTTAAGTGATGCTGTGTTCCCAAACTACCTGAAAGATATGTCTATTATTTGTGTATTTACACTCAATAACTTGTATTCCTGTTCCTCTCTGTTAAACAAAACAATGAATTTTCATTCAGAGGGGCACCTTGGAAGATTAATTGTAATAATGAAGTGTGAAATATTTCCTTCTTAGCATGGTTAATCTGAAATAGAGGAAACAGTCGTTTCAAGCAGGAGGGATAATCCTTTGAGGGAATTTTTCGGTGAAATAATGTATTGCCATATCTCATCCCACATATGTCAACGAAGAAACTATCAGTGTTGTGCTTAATGCTATAAAGGCCAACAAGCACAAGAGAAGGAAATGGAATCAGCACAGCATAAAAACAGACACACAGTAATGTCAGCAGGAGGGAGTGGAGGTGGCAGGAAGTAGTAGTAAAAATAGCAAAGGAGGACAAATCCAGTACTATGAAGAGAAGATGGAAGGAATTGTTAAAACAAAGGCAATGGGGGAGGAAAGAAAACATGTTTGGGTGAATTTTTTAAGTTATCCATATCAAACGTTTGTCATAAGCAGTGGGGTGTGAGGCAGTTCTGTTGAGCGGGCGAGATGCTGCTGTGGCTGGGCAGAGGAGCCGGGAGCTGGCAGCAGGAGCAGCAGCAGGGCAGATGCCAAGCCTTGGAAATTGGCTGATCTCACCACTTGTACAGATGGCATTTTGGCAATGCTGCCTTCCAGTCCCCCTCAACTGATGTGATGGCTTCCTGATGGCACTGGGACTGCCTCAGAGACTGGGCTACTGTGAACTACAGAAATGGGTGGCCACAGCATTTCTTAGACAATTTATACTTTGAATGGGATCTGCCAAGTTATACATGCACAGACAAGTACACATGAAGGTCTGCACATATACAAGAACAAAAACGCCCACACTTTAAAAACAACTTTTATTTTTTCATTAAAGCCTTTTCAATCAAACGCTGGTGTCCATAGAAAAAAATCCCTTGATATCTACTTATTGGCATCATCCCCTCGGAGTCATACTCATAAATCCATCTTCAAAGAACATGCACAAGCCTTTCATTTTTGGCAGATAAGCCATTTGATCAATATTTTCAACATTAATCAAGGGCAAGAGCAATTTCATTTCTACCCTCTCCCTAAATTGAGTTATTTTGCTTATGGTGAGTAGATTCAGCTGAAGGCAACTGAAGCTTTCAGAGGTAACTAATTCTGTTCAACAGATAGTACTTCATATTTATCTTACATAAACATCAGTACAGCAGGAAATGCTAAATTTTGTTTGGAAAAAACACTTCATTAAGCAACTGTATTTCTACATTCTGTTTTTAAAACTTAAGTGCTTTTTTATTACTTGAACTGATGACTGCTGTTGTCCTGCTAATTTTTATTCCTCGAGATGTTCTATAATGTTCTCAGCATGAAGCATCAATTAGAGTCAGAAAGCTGCCTTGCTGTCATTGTCTTTTTGCCGTCCATATTTATTGCAGAAATTATCTTTCCTTTTAATGCTTCCTCCCTTTTTGTTTGAAAGATTTCTTCCTTGTTGGCTGGAAAGTGTGGGTGCTGTCCCATCACACTGTTCAGCTCTATCTTCCTGCAGCTGAGAGCAGTGCTGTCTCTCCTGAGCTACAGACAGAACGTTTTCTCCCGCTCTGCCTGTCCTTCTGCAGCATTCTGTTTGTGGAAATCATCCAACATCTATGATAACACGACACACCTTGAAGGTACAGCAAAGCCCAAGATCTGAGGAAGAGATATGGCTACAGTTAGCAGTGCCTTCTTGGAAGATTTCTCATTGGGCAGCTGCTGTAGCTGCAAACCAGTTGATCAAATAGGTTACCCTTTGACCTAACTGGTGACCTTGGCTCCATGCAGCTGTGGCCATATGAATGTCCACAGCAGGACGGTCTCACTAGCACAGCTCCAGTTGCCGTGTCACACAGCAGTCAGGTCTTTGTTGCTACCAGGAAAAGAATATGGAATAAAGCACAAAGAATATCACTGCAGCTATAAAAATGCACTACCACACTTGACAGGAAGAAAATGAGGCTTGACTATTGGAAGCTCTGCAGCAACACGGTAGACTTCTCTTTGGCTTTGAGAAGGCTTTGTCCGTCCTCAGAAGACACTTAAAAACATGCCACACTGTCTTATCTTTACACTTGTTTTTTCCTCTGATACTACAACATCAGACACACACAGGAAAAAAATTCCTGTCACAAGCATCTCCAGAGCTGAAAGGAACTCCCTGAATGCAGCCTGCCATAAAAATACAAATTTAAGCCAAATTTATAGGACCTGTTATTTACCTAGCTATAGTAACATCTTTGTTAGAGCCCAATATTTGCTTTTATCATTAATACTACAAGTCAGTAGTTAATGCAGAGGTGACAAATCACCAAAATGCCTGAGAGTTTATGGCTTTTAGCACTAAGGAACATCTTTTTCTTTTCATATTCCTTGAACAAATTTCCTTTTGATGCCTTCTCTTCTCTTAGACACACATGCACATTCATAATTAAAAATGTCTGATTATAATTTAATTACACATGATCAACTACCAAATCTTTGTTGTTTGGTGTTAGTGCATGTTAAAGTTTGGAAAGTGGTGGAACAACAGGAAATTTTCTGAATTAATGTCTTCTGCTGTTTATGTCCACTAAGAAGCATGATAGAAAGATTTGGGTTGGAAGTCCCAACCTCCCACTAGACCAGGTTGCTTGGTGCCTCATCCAGCCTGGCCTTAAACACCTCCAGGGAGAAGGCATCCACAACCTCTCTAGGAAACCTGTTCCAGTGTCTCACTACCCTCACAGGAAAGAACTTCTTTCTGATCTCCAGCCTAAATCTTCCCTCCACTAATTTGCATCCATTATTCCTAGTCCCGCCATCACATATCCTATTAAAAAGTCCTACCCCAGCCTTTCTGTAGCCCCCTTCAGGTATTGAGAAGTCACTATTGAGGTCCCTGCTGAGCCTTCTCTTCTCCAGGCTAAATAACTCCACCTCCTTCAGCCTGTCCTCAGAAGGGCAGTGTTCCAGCCCTCTCATCAGCTTCGTGGCCCTCCTCTGGACCCACCCAGCAAATAAAGAGAAAATAACTGCTTAATTTCATTAGCCTCAGGAAGGAAGCAATTGCAATCAGAAATTTTTCATGCCAGAATCAGGAGAATGCTCTACTACCTTATAAAATTATGCACCCATATTTCACTTGCACCATGTTACAGAAGGGCAGGCACATACACCAAGGGTCTTGGAGTAGAGCCATGGCTCACTGCTCACACATGGACACTGTAGATGAAAAGCTTCTGTCCTAGGAGGGGCCAAACAGTAAATGTCAGGACTAGAATAAGGAATATATAGTCAGCATTGGACTACCCTTCTTCATCAGGAAATACAACAAGTCTGTGACACCATTATTAAAAAGCAGATTATGTGTAAGTTTCACGCCACATATAAGCAAAATTCACCCCGTACATTTAGTTTATTTTTCTCTATGCTTCTGCTCACATGCTAACAAAAGCACTTGCACAGCTTGAAATGAAACATAACCCCTTGTGTTCTAAGAAGGAGGTCACTTTTGGAAGCAATGAGTAACAACTGTTTAAACAAAATGAACTCCATTTCAAATCCAGTGTGAAGTAACGGAGCAAAGCAAAAAAAAAGAATGGAGCAGAAATAAGCTTATCCATAATTATAGCCATAAAGCTAGTTAGGATTCCTTCTGAGTAAAACATAGAGAAGAACAACTGGCAAATGTCAGCCTTATTATCATGAGTTACAAATCAGTGCTTAGATCATTTTCAACAGATTAGACAATTTTCTGCATTAGTCAACTTTCTTTTGAATAACTATCAAGTAATAGGAACATCTTTTCCCTTTGATATTAAAGCATGTCTTTCAGACTTTATGGCTATGTGTACACTCTGTCTTTCCACAAACACTTGATTTTTAAATGTTTGGTCATAATGTAAAATACAGTGAAAAGAAAAAAAAAAAGGAGGAGGAAGCTGAACAAGAAGAACATTGAGTTCAAAGACAATTGCTTCTCTCTGATACCTATGGTTTTTCATATTATCCTTTAGAAATACTAAAACCAGAACATTTTGGTTGCATTAAAGAAATCCCAAAGCTCTTTCTCATAATGCAGTGCCACGATTTCAAGGCAAGATCATACTGTAGACCTTAAGTCTACAGTAAATGCTACAGAGAGCGAATACAGATGTCTTTAGCCTGAGAATCTCAATGGGAGTTTTTCAAAATAACTTGGTAAGAAGTCAGATCCCAACCTGTTGCAAAGCTCTGGTAAAGTTAACAGAACTGTGCCATTTCATGTTAGCTAGGGCTCTGGCACAATGTCATTTAATCAAGACATTAATTGACTCCATCTTTCTAGCTGGCAGCTTAATATTAATGCACATTTTTACAAGTTCCTTGATTATAATATATGGCTGTTTCTGATCTTGGCTTTTTTTTTTCCTCCTGCGCAGTTTTGCTTACTTATTCTTGACATTTTCCAGTAACACATCTCTCAAACAGGTATACTCATCTCTTCTCAAAGACCAGAGCTTTAAGTCTGTAGTGGTCGTGACAATCCCTCCCAGGTAAAAGTTTGTGCACAATTTGTGCTTTTGGGAATAGCCAAGGAGCACTGCACCAAGTAGCCAGTTTTCCCTATTCAGATCATCATGATTTACCACTTGTGGGAAGAGAGATCATTCATGCATCCCCATCATCTACAGGTAATGCTCAGAGAAATATCAGCTGGTTTTTTTAAACTTATGTTTTTGTCTTGTAAAGACATACCTCTGATAGAGGTCTCAGTGCAATGTTAGGTCTCTGAATCCTTGTCTGGCTTCCTAAACTGGAACAAAACCTAATCTTAATCATGCTTAATCACCTGGGAATTTACATTACAGAGCTAGGAGTACAAAGATGTTTGACCCTTAATGCTCATGTCTCTTGTTTCCTAGTGTCCCTCAATACAAATACAAAGCCAAGTTTGCATTCAAGATCTCTCATCCAGTATTTTACCCTGGAGTCACAGAGAGATGTACCAACTTCATGTGTATTGTGAGTCTTAGTTAAAAAACATTTGGCTCACCCAGCTACCACGGCCTTGGTTCAGCTGGCTTCACCAACCTCCTCTGGCAGTCTGGGCTGAGAAGATCAACTCCACATGAATAGGGAAAATCAAGTTGTGACAGCTGAGTAGGGAAAACAGAGAGGAGAAGGCATTCTGTCTCAAGCTTCATTCAGGAAAGATCCCTTGGAGTCAAATCCAGGCAGCCAAGGCCATCTCACAGTGTTTGTGATGCTACAGGGAACAGCACAACCAATAAACATCACATGAGAATTTTACCTCGTGAAGGACAATAGGATTCCATTCAGCCACTAGTTTAAGATCAGAATATTAAGGCTACATAAACCATCTCGTAAGATATACTAAAATGTCAAATTTCAGATTTGAAAATTTTGGAACAATGATACTTAGTTGCTCCAGAGGGATATTATGAAGCTCAGTTTATTTTTAGTACAGTTTTATGTGATTCTCTGATGTCCCCTACCAATGCCAAGTACTATTAGTTCTAAAGAAAACGATCACCAAGAGCCTCTTGACAAAGTATGATTTATAGAACATGCCACAGAGCAAACCAAGGGGACAACTGTGATAGATGCAGAAAACAACACCCTGTAAAACAAAGGGTGCTACTGACACAGAGCTAACAGCCTCTAGAAATGGCTTCTGGAGAAGCAAAAAGCAGAACTGTATCACTTAACAGCTGTCCTGACTTTATAAGGTTGCTATTAAATTGTTAATGTTTGTCATTTTAGGTACAATGATCATCTACCCTACACTCTGAACGCTTGCTGAAAATTGATGTTTTACCCAAGAAGATACTTCTCACCTGTACTTTAAGATACACTGATTATACTCTCTCCCCTCTCATGACAACAAAGAAAATCACAGTAGAACCCCCACGAAGATGCTTGAAGTGCCTCTTCTTGCATCTTAAGCTATATGCAGCTGCTATATGCAGCAATAGATCCCTCAGGTTATCTCCATCATGTTTCTTTTATTATTATTATTATCATAAGCCTGCAGGGCATTTTCCATTGTTTCCCATGAATCCAAGAAATTCAAATGCAGAGCCAGCTAAGGAATACAGCCATCATATTGTTCATTGCTAGGCAGAGACACTATTAACTTGTGAGTCAGTAAGTCAGCAGCTGTGCAATAATGTTTTCATTTTTAAAAATGGCAAAAAACTGTACTACTCAAACTCAACAAAACTCACCACAAAAAAAGTAAGACTGAACATGTTGCTTGTAAAATGTTTACACTCAATTTACAAATTTGTGTAGTAATGCTTAAGTGCTTAAAGCATTTCTCCTGAATGGCTCTGAGACACTAAATGCAAAACAAGACTTAGAGGACTTGGAAACAGAGAGCAGATAATTTCTACCAAAAAAAAAAGAGATGAAATCAGCACATCACACATACCCACTGAAATCCATATGGCTGAGACTACTTTCAGCTATCCTCCTAAAATGTTTTTTGTGCTTCTTTTTGAGTTAATACATTCATGTTTTCAGTGACATTTCTTGCAACCCTTTGTGTTTCATGGAACAAAACCAGGCCATGGTAGATTTAGAAACAAATGAAGTAAATCAGCAGTTGGGCAGCTGAGAGCATTGCTGCAGTCTAAATGGGGTAAAGCACAGAAGTGCCCTGGGAAGGTCAGAAATGGGTGGGTGCAAGGTTATGGCTGGGAATAGAGGACATCAGAGAGAGAATGAAACATGCAATGTTACTGATTCATGCAGGATTCAAACAGAAAGATATCCTCCAAAATTTAAACTCACTGCATCTGAGTCATCAATGGGATTTTCAGTGTATTTTAAGAGCTGCCTGTCATCACAGTTTAGACACCTAAATTTTGTGATCATGTCAGATTCCTGCTCTGGAAAGCTTACTTCCCCAAATTTTCTGTTGTGGCTCCTCAAAAAAAAGCTTGGTTTGCTATTTCATGAACTAAAATATCAGTTTTGTCAATCATTGCAAATGGAAAAAAAATCATTTCTTTACCTAACAAATAAAAATTTTTATTTTATTTTTATTCTATTTATTTATTAGTTGCAAACATTTGGCTTTCTGATGTTTTTTTTCCATTAGTTTTCCTAGTGGAAAAAGTTAACTAGACAGTGTTTTCAAATAACTTTAAAATCCAGTTGGTGTCTCCAAAGAGTCTAAGTAATCTTTTCTGATCCCCTTAAAGTTTCTGCACAGCTTCACAGAAAGGTGTGGACATATATACAAAAATCAGAAAACACAGTCAGTCTCAGAAATATCTCTTGCAAAGAGATGTTTCACTTGCAAAGTTGGGAGGGTTGTACATCCACTCTCTGCTGAAAAATAGGGAGCACTTACCACATTGAGAAAACCTCATGGAGAACCATTATCTTGCCCTTTTTTTCCTCAGGAAATCTGTCATTTTACAACCCACTAGGAGTTGAGATTGGATCTTTCCACAGTGTCTGTTCAGATGGAGCTGGGGGGAAAATCCTGCTGACACGTGATGAGATGAGAGAGGGGAAATGGAAATGTTTGTCCTCTTGTTAACACAAGCAAAATGGAAGATATGCTACAATGGAAGGAGATAAAGTTCTCTCAAGTTGAATAAAATCATCAAATACAAGAACAAGTTGTCCCAAGAGTAGGATTGCCAGCAGGACATGAAATTCCTCTGATGAAGGTGGGCTGAAAACTGGTTATTTGTTTCATGACCTCTTTGTGAATTCATAGTACCCACAGACCCTCTGTTCAGTCTAGGATTTTTGCCACTTTTGAAGGCAAAATCATAGACAGGTTACAGGTAAGACTCATGCAGCTACAGAGGATGTGAAATTGGAATATTTGAAATGCATACCAAAGGTTGTGCTTGATTTATGAGACTGTGAAAACCATTTTGATATGACAATGGGAATCACTGATAGAGCAGAAACCTGGAGATAGGAGGAGCTTATCACAAGTATCTCCTTTGTCTTTCCTGAAGAAGAGTCTAAACTGGCATGGCTTTTTAACTTCAAATCCCTCTATGACTGCAAAGAAAACTCTGAAAACTTGACATTTTAACACTAGAACTCAATTTCCTCTTGTTGTGCCTTAGCTCCTGATTTTATATTCGTGTATAGATATCTACCAACACATACATTGCCAGCTACAGCTTCACATCTTGCCTACATAAGGAATCCTATTACGACACCAAAGTGTGTGAAATCTATCACACTAAATTGTTCAGAGCTTCAAGATATAAATCTTTTGAGGGCAATTTGTAGCAAATGGCCACATGCCAAACAATGCTGAGCAACAAGTGATTCATCTCTTTGCTGAAATCCTCTATTTCTCTGCCAGCAACCTGCAGCAAACCCTGCAGTAAAATGGCAGCTCAACTCAAGTGAATGAGGCTGAGATGCTTGCTATCTGCTGAGAATCTTTTAGCCATGTATTTCTTTGGGCAGCCACTTAGAAATAAACCCTACCCTTGAGAACTTACATAGCCACCTAAATTCATCTTTCCATCTCTTTCAGATTACAAAGATACTTAAAAACAGGGTGACATTGAGCTTTTTTCAGGCCAAAGAAATAATGTTCATTTACAGCTGCTAAGCACCTCTGGTAAAAATTACAGCACTCTTTGTTTCAGAGCCAAAAGCCTGCTGCTGGGGAAAAAAACATTTAAAATAATCAAAGCATGCATTCTTTACCATTTGAACTCAAGGACTTGGAGTGTCAGCACTAAGACACAGATTGAGAAGCAAGCCAGGAAGCTGGTGGCAAACTTTCTATTTATGTTCAAACAGCAACTTCATGGCAAAGCTGAATATAAGACACAAACGTCCAGGATGTCACTCAACTGCCCCTAGACACTCTTTTGGAACCAGATCCTCTTCTGGTCAGCTCCTCAGGCAGCCAGTGTTCATATAGGAAGACACTCAGATCTTGTCAAAAAATGATGGAACAGAGAAATTCCTATATTTTGGCCACTGAACACAATGAATTTATGAACATGTTAAACATAAATATTTTGAAGGGGGTGAACAGATGGAATGGGAAAGTAGGCCTGGCAGCACTAATGTAATTCAGAATGTGCAGGAGCAGCTAAAAATGTTTCAGAATTAATGCCAATAACTAGAAAACAATGGTTAAGACAATAGTTTCCATTCTTCTTCATCAAGCTCAAGTATCATATTCCCCGCATTATCTTGTTTCATTGAGGTATTCTCTAAAGAGTCATCATTGACATTGTTACTTTCATAGCCTGTGGAGTTCATTGCAAATATATGATCTACCTAACACTTGGAGGGATAACTCAGGAGAAACATAAAAGTAAACCATAAAATATGGTAAAAGTATGATTGATAAAAAGATGTAAAAATATTTGTCATAATATTCATACGTAGAAATTTCTCTATCTAGAATTCAGAAAGGTCCATTCTACCTTTGAGAAACTTCTTTATAAACACTCTATTTAAAAAAACTCCTAATGATAACAAGAAATGATACTACAGATACTACAAATAGTTACAAATATAGTTTCAGCAGAATTGGAGAGCTCTGTCCACCTGCTCAAAGTGCCAAGGACTACCACTTCACTTCAGCAAACATAAATAAAGATGTGCCATAAAGCCACAGACTCTGCAGTTTAGTAGACTTGCAGTTAAAAACAGGAAATCTGCTTGGTTTCCTAGCATGTGGCTGATGCAGATTTATGAATGAAATGAGTGAGATAACAGTATGGACTAATGAGTCCTCACTATTGATTTGATTGTTTTTCTTGGTATTTATTAACATGATTACCTCTGAAGGGAGAAAAAAGAAATACTTAGTTTTTGTCTAAGCGTATTACATGGGCTTGGGCCAAGTTTAAGAGTTGCCAGCTGTAAACCAGCAGAATATTTACAGCAGGCTCTAACAGCAGCCACAGCTTATGGAGACTGCCCCTGGAAGTCTGAGTTTCTCTTTGAGCGCATCTCAGCTAAACTCTAATGCATAAAATCATGCCTTCAGAGCAGTAATCTGGGTTTAGAGTTTTTTCCTTCTATTTTAGATTTTTTTTTTTATTTCAATGCAGCATTTCAACATCCTCTATTGAATTTTTACATAGACCTGAGAGAAACAAAACATCAGTCTGAAAGATGAAGAAAATACACTATTTCCATGGTTATTTTAAACCTATTGTAAGCAGGCTTTGACAGGAGTCTATTAAACCAAAAGCCAAAGATTGAAGTGGCAGTTTAAGACCTCACATCTTCTCACACTGTGTGAATTTAAACAGGCCCATGCAAGACTCTTAACACTCTGAGCTGTGCACACATCTTCATTTCTCCGTTTTGTGCAAGTCCTACATCACACACATTAAACACAACTACAACAGATCACAGCCCACAGGATTGCAAGAACACAGTTTTCAGTGGAATATAGGACAAAACCAGTCAAAGAAATTCCACCACTTATAAAGAAGCAACTGTCAGAGGGACGTTAGCACTAGTGGCTGTACCATAGCCACAGTCAGCATCTAAAAATATCTGATTATTTGGCAAATGTCACAGCAAACCCTTGTCAAAACTGGTCAGGAAAGCAAACCAGGAGCAGAGGCTATCATGTTTATCAAAATATTGTTTGGCTTCTTTATAGTATCTGTTTTATATTCCTATTTCCATACAAATACTTGGGAAGAAACAAAGTGGATGTCATTGTGCATCTGACACCATAAATTAAAGACTTCCTTTGATGTCAGTGTTTCACAGCAAATCACTTAACTGGTCACTGGGATGCGTTTTCCATCCTGCCTTTTCATATATGCTTCAGCCACTGTCCTCTCACCTAGAGACCAAGACATCACATTCTTTGACCTATGTCTTTAATCCCAAATTTAGATCCAAACAGCAGTGATCTGATTCTAGTGGCCAAAATTATACATAAAAGTAATTCAACCTACTCCAGACAGAAAAAGATCATATCAGAGTTATTATGGTTTTGGTTATGTCCATTAGGACTGTGAGATGTATCTCATGGACTTGCAGACATTCAGGTTCCTCACATGGTCCCGAACCTTGTCTTCACTGACAGCAGGAGGGACCAGTCACCATCCTGTTTTCCTTCAATTCAAGAGGCATGAAGAGAGGGCTTGCTAGTGAAGATCAAAGCAAAAAGGTTGTTGAGTATCTCAGCCTTATTTTCATTTCTTCTTACAAGTGCATGATTCTTGCTCATGGGAGGGTTTGCTTTCTTTACACTTCCTTTCATGGTTGATATGCCTATAGAACCCCTTAGGAATCTTTCTAGTAATCTTTTCTAATTAAGAAAAACAGTCTCACAAATTGAATAGTGAGTACATGGACCTCTCTGCTTATTTCTGAGCAATTCTGAAAGAAATATTTGTCTGCTGCTGGTGACCAGCAGCATGGTCCAGGGGCCTGAGCAGACACTAGGATAGTGTGCATGTTACACATCAAGTCCAGACACAGGCAAAGAAGTAAAACCTCGCACTTCCTCCAAATTTTAGCACTAATGATATAGTAGCACTATTTTAAAATTATATGCAACAAGTCTTAGCTTTTTGAAAATGACCTTTCAGCTAACTCGCTGCCTATTAGGTACTCATAAAATTGTTTTGATGTGACAGTCCTATAAATCTACATTAATCCGCAAAACTTACACTTTAAAATAGACAAAAATGAAAAGCTATGGCCCCTTTCTTTCAATTGTACAACAGCAGCATTTTTATTCCCCTATGAGTTTAACAATATGTGTCTTCCCACTGCTCCGGATCTCTCATGGTGTGAGAGGCAGATTGGTGCAGGTAGTGTTCTTGTTTCTCCGATTTTGTGTTAGATCTACAGGAGGAATAACTGTACACTTGTCATCCCTTTTCAGACACTGATTCGTTTTATCCCAAGGCCCAGATGTCTTTTGTTAGATTATGCTACTCCTACAGGTTTGATCTCCCTTTATAAAAGGCAGAAAGTCATACTGTACAGGAGTGTGAAAAATTCCTGAAAAAGAATGTCTAAAATATTCTGTCTTCCTTCCCTACTTTTATTTTTATATCTCACATTCTTTCTGTACTGTGCCATATGGTTCCCCATAATATATCTGGACAAAAAGTAAACATTTTCAAATTAATTTCTCAGATAACCCCAGGGCATTAATAGGATCTGTTTGTACATTCCTACTTGCCTTCTATTCCATCCATTAAATCTCTAGATTAAAGCTTCTTAGACTCAGCTTGCACAATCTTATCATGCTGGTTTTTTAATTTAAATGCTTGTCTTCGTTCCACAGAGTGCAATGCTTCATCTGTTCATTGCACATCTTCTTAATTCACTGAGTTGATTAAACATTTAAAATATATATATA
>VZTY01008705.1:95741-124848 GCA_013400935.1 Turnix velox
CAGGATGTCATGCGGGACAGTGTCAAATGCCTTGCACAAGTCCAGGTAGATGATGTCAGTTGCCCTACCTTTGTCCACCGATGATGTTACTCCATCATAGAAGGCCACCAAATTGGTCAGGCATGATTTGCCCCTGGTGAAGCCATGTTGGTTGCCTCCAATCACCTCTGTGTCACCCTCCATGTGTTTTTGCAACCCTTTTAGGAGGATCTGCTCCATGACTTTGCCAGGCACAGAAGTGAGACTGACTGGCCTGTAGTTTCCTGGATCCTCCTTCTTTTCCTTTTTAAATATGGGAATTATGTTCCCCTTTCTCCAGTCAGTGGGAACTTCACCAGTCTGCCATGACCTTTCAAATATGATGGACAGTGGTTTGGCAATAAAGAGTCAGAATGGTTGATTAGTGCATAAAGGCATCTTCCTCTCCATGTATCAGCCATGTCAAACTATTTGTTCCCTAGTGCACTGTTCCTACTCAATGCAATTGTGTTTCCCTCAGTCACCAGAAGTGGAGTCACTGTAAAAAAGTCACCCAGCCATACTGTCATATAGAGTAACACACCTTTTTCTGCCTTTTGAGAAACTATGGAGTCTGTGTTGTAGATCTGACCAACTGATGTGATGGCGGTGCTAGTAAGGCACTATTTTCAGCCAATTTGCCTCTTTCCTGACCACCAGCTCATATCAGTTATTCAACTGTCCTCTCTTATGAGGACTGGCTAATGGAGTAGGGGCTGTTCAACTTGGAGAAGAGAAGGCTCAGGGGCCCATAGTAGCTTCTCAGGACCTGAAGGGGCCCCACAGAAAGGCAAGGGTAGGACTTTTTAATAGGGTCCAGGATGGCAGGACTAGATGTAACGTATGCAAATTGGAAGGGGAGAGATTCAGGATGGAGCTAAGAAAGAAGTTCTTTCCTGTGAGGGCAGTGAGACACTGGAACAGGTTACCCAGAGAGGTTGTGGATGCCCCCTCACTGGAGGTGTTTAATTGCTGGGCTGGATGAGGCATTGATCTACCAGGTCTAGTGGGAGGTGTCCCTGTCTATGGCAGGGGGGTTGGAACTAGGTGATCTTTGCGGTCCTTTCCAACCCAAACCATTTTATGATTCTGTAAGATTTACCAAGAGAAATACTGAGAATGGTCTTAACCTGCACCCCGATGCAAGAAGTAGGCATTAAGGCAAAGAACTACACTGGGGCAACTTATTGGACACTCACTTTCTCCTGCAACCAGGTGCAGCAGTGGCAGCCTCCAAGAGAGGGGGGAGCTAGGGCCATTGTTTTATTCTCAACTGTTGCAGATGTGCATTACTGCTGAAAGCTGATACCTGTCATCTACTGTCCCAAGAGGCATCCTAAGTCACCCAAACACTGTGTACACATGCTGGCTTTGGCTTCATGTAGACTTCCAATTGATTCAAATCTATTGCCTCTTATTCACATGACATGAAGAAGAGATGGGAAAACAGAAAAGATAGACAGTTTGCAAAGGTTATTCTGACTCAACAATCCCCATGGCTTTATCAGCTAATTTCAGCACTGCTTTATTCAAGAATATTTCAGCAAAATGAGTGATGCTATATTTAACTCAGTCATGCTGCTGAAATCTGAGTAGCTTTTCTGAAAATGAGTCTATTCTTTGACATAACTGGGTGCACCCAGTTTCATTCAGCATCATGGAATTCAGCCTCAGGGGAAGTCAAAGGGAGTTTTGTCTTCAATAAAAGAATTTTTCCTCCTCAAGCCTTCATGAGTGCTCTGTATACTATGAGACTGACCACTGCTCAGTTTCTGTAGCTCAGGCCATCAAATATACAATGAAGGAGTGAGGAGTTTTCTGCTATTATGCTTTTTATTTTACAGATCTACAGTGCCAGTTTTTCTTTTGGAACAAAACTCAAATCCCAAGCTATATAACCTCCCTCTAAGGAAGTAGCCTCATTTCCTAGGCAGAGGGACAAGCAGACAGCAGAGAAGAGCAGTATTCCTGGAGATTTCCAAAGCCATTCAATACATGCAATATTCCTTTCATCCCAGTACCAGCTCCTGCAGCCCAGTCAGGGAACTTTGAATATAACTTTAGTAATAGAAAGTATGGGTCTATCTTCCTCCCACACATTACACTTTCAGAAAGAAAAAAGTCTGACTTAAGACAGAAAACTTTAATTACTATATCAGAGTTTTTTTTGTTCATTCTTTTTCCTAGTGAAAAATTTTCTTTCCAACAGAAAACCAGTTTAAATATATATCCTTGCACTTTTTATTTTCTTTCCCTCTGTTGAAGAAGGTAGTTTAAGATACTAAAGGAGCTTCTTTGTATTGATTTTTTAAAATTTTGGTTTGAATCCCCAGTTCAGAAGGTCACATTTCCCTCTACAACTAGTGATAATCTTAAGCACCCCTATCCAGGATTTGCAGCAACACACCAACTCACCTGCTGCTAGATCTTTTCTGAGACACACACTAGTCAGGACCACTGTATACTTCAGAATTTTACACAAATGGTACAATTACCCAAATTTTCCATTGTGGTGGAAGCCACTACTATTGTCATGTTTAAATAAGTATTATATTAAAACAGCAAGTGTCTTTTAATTATTTCCAGACTTGAAGTTATTTTCATACTGTAACTATAACTGAATCACAAACACGTAATTAATTCTCTTCTGCTGCCACCTTCTATCTCCTCATCCCTCCCAGCTGTTCTCCCACCCAACACCCTCTGATTTGGAGCCACCACCTGACAGAGGCAAGCTTAAAAAGCCAAGTTTGTCTTTATTTCCATCAAGAGCAATCACAGCTGCAAGTTTCACTACCCACTGAGGCTTTTAACTGTAACTTTTATTGAAAGTGCTAAATTGGGAGTAATAAAAATTCCCTATTTAATAGTTTAATAAAAGCAGCAAATTAAAAACCAGCATGGCTGTGCAAGAGCAACACTGAGACTTGATGTGCCAGATATTTGGGTTTTAGATAGGTAGGCTTTCTCCTCTATTTTGTTATTATAAGGAAAGGCTCTCCAGCGAGATGTTTCTTCAGACAGATTTCTGTTTAGGAGCTGAAGAACATCACTGTATTTTCAGCTGTACCCACACAAACACTGAGATTACTCCTTGGAGGCAACGTGGCTACATGTGGGTGCCTTTTACACAGTAATTTTAAGTCCTAGATATGATTTTCTACAGCATTCTGCAGACAGACCAAGGCCAGGCTCTTTGAAAGTGCAAATAATTAATCTATAAATAGGGCTTCCTGGGCTTTGGACATTATGGATTTTTAAAATCAGATCCTTACTTCTTGTAAGAAATTTAGTTTTTCAGAAATAAGGTACACTTCCAAATTCCTTTTCAACTGGCAAGGGGTAACCATGACAATTAAGTGTTACAACTGGAAATCTATATCCAAGTAGTCAAAAGTAATCCGCATGTTCACCAATGTCACATAAAAAGCCACATTTCCCCATCCAAGTATTGCCAGATCTCCCTGATTCACTGCCTGAAAGTGTGTTATGCTTTTATTATTTTATATTCAGATGTCAGAACCTAATGTAATACACCATCTAATCAGGAACTGGATTAGAACCAGTAATCAGAGCATTGAAAGAAAAAAAAAAGTCAAACAACTAGGTAAAAACTCTCATCTCTGTAAGAGGAAGCCAGGACTATCAGAATGCACACTAGTCGGTAGTCTGCATAGTCAGTAGTCTGACAAAAGGATGCTGCATGGTTACATTTATCACCTTCAGCCAGAGCAGTCTCCTGCCTGATCCCCTGAGGCAGAGGGAAGCTCCATATCAGCCAGACCCTGGTGTGCTGAGCCTACAGCAGGTCCCTGGAGATGCTGCACATCCCTTAGGGCTGCAAAGGAAGAAAGTTGAAGAGCTTTTTGTAAATTACATCACTGTCAAAGCAACGCCAAACAAATGCTGATCACACCTTCCTGGTCCCTGTGCGAGTCAAGGTGGATCCAGATTCCTGAAGGGAACAGAGGGATAGCTTCAATTCTTCTCACCACTTGATGTTAATAGTACATGTATGTGAGGAGAACCTCACAGAAACAGATTGCTTGTACTGAGGTGCTGCTTCTGACTCCCTTTCCCCCCATCATTCTCACCACAGAAAGCCATTCCCTTCCCAGTTCCAAAATTTAAGATTTATCAGAGTTCCCCCATTTGGGATCCTTGCGTCATTGCCTCCTCTGGTACTTCATCAGCTTCTCCCTAAAGGAAAAAGCAAGGAAATCCTTAAAGAAAAATACATGATAATACAAAGTCAGGCAGGAGAGATTCATCTCAGCACCCTGTAGAAATGCTGAGAGCTACAAAGATTACAGTAGAAGAGTTTATAAGCACACTTGTACAATACCAAACTGGTCCTTTATTTTGCTCAAAACTGATTGATATTTTGAGTCTAATTTAAAAAATAAAATGGGAAAAATTCCACTTGTACTGGTGGGGTATTTTAACCACGAGTCAGCTTTATGGTCCATAAAGCCCCTAAGATTGCATCCTTAAACCACAATGTTTTTTGACAAAGATCTCTTTGGTCAAAAGTAATGTCTGTGCACAACTACATGTGCCAAATACAACTAACTCCAGCAAAATTAGTAGATATCTAAGAAAAACATAATATAAGTGACAGAATATTTTTTTACTACAAATAAACTTACAATTCTGCAGCATTTATCTAAATAAGGACAACACATTCTCAGGAAGAAAGGGGCCAGATTGTGGCAGCTGCTTGCAATATTAGAGAGTGCTACCAGTACATAATCTGTGCTTGAAAAAAGATGCTTGAAAAGTTACTTTTCATTATTTTCATATGCTAAATCAAGTTTTTTTAAGACTTCAGACAGTTGCTTTTCCTCATGCTACCACTCAACTACTACTGGAGATTTAGTTTTCTTAATGTCCAGGGGAAACAGTCCTAAAATACTATACAAGGAATTTTACTGTTTCATTTCATGGGGGTTGGAACTCGATGATCTTTAAGATCCCTTCCAACCCAGACTATTCTATGATTCTATGATTTAATGACTCCATTGAAAGGTGCACACTACTGTGGGAGTACCTGAAAGTGAACAGGCAGAAATTATTTAGAGCAGTGTAGTATGAATAGCTATCAGCATAACAAAACAATTGCTGCTGGATGACACCAGAGATGAATAAGAAACTTTTAGGGTAGAAGGAAACTCTGAGGAAGATTAAACCAAGAGAACAAGGCTCATGTCAGTGAGATCATGAACATCTGTGAGTGAATGAAAAAATGAAACCCTCTACTCATGCAGCTCTTGCTGCCACTCAGCAAATTTCTCTTCAAAACAAACAACATCTCAGACAAAAATCTGAGATGTGGTTTTTCCTTCCAGTCATGCTTTCTGGTTTAATTGGCAAAATTCTGAGACTCTGTGGATGTATAGTTCTGTCACTTGATTCTTCCATACAAGAACATTGCCACCCAACTCCTAACGCATTTGTTTCACCTATTATCACTTGAGAAGTTTCTATTCCCTCCTCTACTAGCAACTGCTGTCCAGGAACTTATGTTAGTTCCTAACCTTTGTTAATTCCTCCTGAAATGACATATCAGTGGGCAATGAAAGCACAATCCAAAATATGCCATACATGTTAGCAATACCCATGAAAACAAAACAGTATCAACTGCTGCAAGAAGGGGGGAGACTAGGTAATGTATTATAGGAAATTTGGGGTTTATACTAATCGAAAGAAGCAAACAGAGCAAATAATATTTCTTCTTTCCATTCCAGTAATTTCCTTTGAAATCCAGGTAAATTAACATTAACCCCATGTCTTCTGATTTTTATAAAGTCTCATTTTGGAAAATAGTACAGCTGTTAAAATTAATTAACACAAATTCCTTTTATAAACACTATTAGAGATATTTTATGTGCTTTCTAGAATTTCTGGCATTTCATTAAAAAAGAACACCTCATGATGGGTTTTTCTGTTCTTTTCTTGATTCTGGGAAATCTTTTGTGTATGTGCTTTGGATGGGAGGAACTTTTTTTTTTTGGATAGCACTTACAGTATCAGTTCCATTTCAGTAGCAGATAAACTAAAATGGTTGGGGGTTGTATAATGAGGTGCTTTTCCATACAAAAATACTAATTTGTTGAGAGATGTACAGTCTTACTAAAATTTCATGAAAATTTTATCAGAAAAATCGTACAAGGCTCAGGATTAAACTGAAACTTACATCATAAAAGGCTGTGTTTTGAATTGATCACTCAGAGATCACACTTACATTTATACAAAATGCAAAATTTCCAATGGAAAAGGAAGCCCATAATTTCTAGGTGAAGACACTCACTAGGATCTCAAACTCAAAGGCTGTAGCCCTTGCTTTTCATCAGCAAGCACCAGCCTTCCAGACTGCATGTGCTTTATGCTTAAAACTAGAACAACAATGTTGCCTCCATTGTTTTGGAGCTTCTTCACACAAATAATGTTGAGCTTTTTCAGGCTTTGAATTAATTTCAAACATAAATGAAAAACCTGTTAAAATCTCAACTATTTGTTAAAGTCCTTTTTTGTCAATTTCTACAGATGGTCAGCTGAAATTCTTCCAGCACTTTTTTACTTGTAGACACATACACACTACATGCCCAGGTTCCTTTCCTCAATTGTCCTTGTTTCTCAGTGAGGGTTTTTCAGCACTGAGCTTCTCACACAAGCTGGCCTGACTCCCAAAAGACTGGTGTTTCCTACTGTATCACATTTTACAAAGCTTTCTCCACAGCCTTGTGTAAGTGACAAGTGCTGAATTTCCATCTGTGAAATTCTACAACCCTGGCAAGACTGTTTTTTGATTTGTGGTCATGACAGAAATGCCAGGGGGGTCTTTCAAGATCAGGAAAGATTTCATGGTGCTACAAAAATGCAAAAGATGGGAAAGGCCAAGGACTCGCAAGTCTATGTCAATAAATTTCAAACCTAGAAGTGACAATATATAATTAAAGGACAATTCGTAGCACTGGCAACCTGATCTCCATTAAACAGTTTGTCTTAACATCTTTAGAAGAAAAAGAGAATTAAGGAACTGTTTTTTAAATTATTACTTTCTGGAAATTTTTAAGGTCTAATCATAGGCTATCCAAAAAGTAAGATTTTCCACCTCTGAATTCTTCAGTTATTTACAGATCAGGCTTTTTATGTACATATAACTACAATGCTCTCTTCTCCTTGCCCCTACAAAAGAGTTCCTAGTATTTAAAACAGGCCTGAAAGGGCTGGTGATAGGATGCTAAATCTAATTTTGTCCCTGTAAATACTGCTTTGCTCAGGGGACCTGAAGCATTTTGGAATCCAACTTTATTTGGCATTCCTGTTTTGGAACAAGAATAGTCAAATGCCAGGCATAACATCTAAGCAAAGGCAGAGTTCCCTCCCAATGCACACCACTAGGATCATGCTGTGGAGAGTTAACTCTGCACAGAATCCTTCAAAAACACTCAGCTACCATTATCTTCCCCTTAAGAATATTAGCAAGTCAGTAAATGAAAAGCAGCATAACAAGCTTCTGGAAAAATATGCACTTATCACTCCTCTCATAACACCTCATTCATAATGATTTTCATAGCAAGGAAGTTTCAGAGAAATAACTCAGTAATAAAGATACAGAAATCTTATATAATTCCCTTGTACCAGGCGCAAATCAATTGTTATTTCTTATCCCTCCTTCCTTTCCGTGCCTAATAAGACCTACCAAAAAGCAGGTGAAATGAGTTAGGTCCTCAAGTTTCTTGTCTTACCTCAGTGAATGAGAACATCATCAAACTCCCCAGGCTTCTAGGAGAATATTATCATGCATCAGATTCTACTGGCTTGTTCTTCCCCTCAGAGTTTAACAAATTTTTTTTTTCATTTTCTCCTAAGTATCTTTCTGAACATTCTCATTTGTAGTGGATATTACCAGAAACAAGGTACATGGAAAAGCATGCACATCTATTTTTAGTGGTCTATTTCTGTTTTTCTGTAAATAAAGAAGCACAGCAAAATTTAGGAGATAATCCAAATGCTGTTAATTAGTTTAAAAGGAATAGAATAGAATGTGATAAGAGAAAAAGCTAGGAGCACTTAGGAATAGTTAGGAATTGTTCTGGAATAAACAATGATCTTGAGCAATTGAAGAAAAAGTATGAACTGCACTCAGTCAGGATAAACACAAAGCATTACAGTTAGGAATCATGAATTGTGAAAAAAAAAAAAAACATCAAACATCCAACAGTAGGGAGGGAACAAGGCAATAAGCACCATTTTTCCACATAAGGATATGAGAGTTACAGTAGATCACAAACTGAAATAAGCACTATCATTTTGCTGCTCAAGAGCAAACATCATGTTAGGAAACATAAAATGCCAAAGGTAAGATAAATTAAGCAATTACTCTATCCAGCCTGACAGTGTCACAGTTGGAATATATTATCTGAGTACTGCATTTGAAGAAATATTCAAATTAGTCACAGAATGTCTGTAAGAGAATGATAAGAACAACCAGAGATAAAGCAAGATGTTACATAATCATAGGCTTACAGAAATGTCTAAGAAAAAGAAAGCCTAAAAAAAATAGCAATGTGTATTGTCCGAAAGAGCACTCTTCTGTGATTCTGACTCCAAATCTCTACATGCTATACACAAAGGGAAAGAAAAAGAGCTAATAAACTGCTTATTCTCTGGAGGGAGAAGAATGAATAATGCTTGACTTTGGGCAAGAGAAATCCAGGCTGAACACTATGAAATCCTACAGTGAGGACTGTGATGATACATTGCTCTAGTACTGAAAGATTTTGAAATACGTATTACAGGTACATTTATCAGCAAAAGCTTGTCAGAAGTAATCTTACCTTGTGGAAAAGTATGGACTAGATGGTGTATTGGATTTTTTGAAGCCAAAACTTCCCATAATTTACTATTATGTTTTCAAAATCTGGGTATTTGTCCGCAAATTTGTCAGCTTTCTCTCCCTTCCATGCCAGTCACATTCCTCAGTATTTTCTTTGATACTGAAATCTTTGTTTAATGGCCTGTGCCGTGCTCACCTGTGTTTATAGCCGAATAAAACCCCTTCTGCACACCATAAATATTTGCCCTTCTCCTAGACTGAGCTCAGCACCCTCACAGGAATTCCACCCTCTATAGTACAAGGAGTAAGAAGTTGTGACTGGAAAAGCAATCAGACAAGCCTTCTCCTGAGACTGGACACTGTCCTGGGAGTGTTACCACAGCAACCTTCAGTGGAGCTTTGTAAAGCTTCTTGGACACTTTGGGCTTTCATTACAAAACTGCAATGACATAAAATGAGTCAAATATATCTGAGTGTTTCAGTATTAAGACTATCTAATTAGATGGGGAGGAGGAACAAAAAATTATTTCAAGTAGAAATTAAACAAAATACAAGTTGATGTGCAACCACTTGAACAATTTGCATCTGTGCATCTATTTCAAATTCCAGTTTGAGCCTTTTTTAACACAATCCCATTTTAGAGGATTTGGGATTTAAAACTGAACATAGATTTTCATTTGACAAATGACATCATTTGTCAAATGCATTGTTTGTCACTCTACGTGCCAAACACCCAACAACACTGCTGATTGCCCTACTTAAACATTTCAATTTATTAGTAAATATTTTTCTAAGATTATAAGTTTCAAATTCCTCTTTCTTGTCTCTCTTGCCTCTATTTTTTCCACATTAGTTATCTTCCTCTTGGAGAGCTTCTACTACAATGGAACAGATATCAGTCCTTAAGTTCCCATTTGTATTTTCCACAATCAGTCAATACAGCCCCTCACTAACAATGCATCCAAAATATCATCTGTTATTAATTTATTCCACGAACTGGAGGAACTACATCACTCTGTCCACCTTCCTAATGTACCTAGTGAGAGAACTGGCTATGAATGCAATATTGTGGACTGTGAAAAGGCTGAAGAGAAGAAGCCAGAGAGTTGTGGTCAATGGAAGAGTCCATCTGGAGGCCTGTGTCTAGAGCAGTCCTTCAAGGATCAGTACTGGGACCAGTACTGTTCAATAAATTCATCAGTGACTTAGATGAAGGAACAGAGTGCACTGTCAGCAGGTTTGCTGATAACACAAACTGGAAGCCGTGGCTGACACACCAGAAGCTGTGATGCCTCCAGGGAGATCTGGACAGGCTGAAGAGCTGTGTGGGAAGGAATTTAATGAAATTTAACAAGAGCAAGTATAGGGTCTTACATATGGGCAAGAACAACCCCATGTGTTGTTGAGAACTGAGCTCTTAGAGAGCAGTGTAGGGGAAGGGGACCTGGGGGTCCTGGTGGAGAGCAGGGTGACCATGAGCCAGCAATGTGTCCTTGTGGCCAAGAAGGCCAATGCCATCCTGGGGTGTATTAGAAGGAATGAGGTCAGTAGGTCAAGAGAAGTTCTCCTTCCCCTCTGCTCTGCCCTGGTGAGACCACATCTGGAATATTGTGTCCAGATATTTTAGGGTTCTCAGTTGAAGGACAGGGAACTGCTTGAGAGAGTCCAGTGCAGAGCAAATAAGGTTATTAGGGGATTGGAGCTTCTCCCTTTTGGGAAAAGGCTGAGGGAGCTGGGTCGCTTTAGCCTGGAGGAGACTGAGGGGTGACCTCATTGATTTTTAAAAATATATAAATGGTGAGTGTCAGGAGGATGCAGCCAGGCTCTTCTCAGTAGCCTCCAATGATTGGACAACGGTCAGTGGGTGCAAGCTGTAACACACAGGAGGTTCCACAGAAATATGAGGAAAAACTTTTTTTGTGGTGAGGGTGACAGAACAGCGGCACAGGCTGCCCAGAGAGGTGGTGGATTCTCCTTCTCTGGAACTGCACGAAATATACCTGGACACCTTTCTCTGTGACATGATCTGAGTGTTCCTGCTATGGCAGGGTGATTGGACTCAATGACCTCTTGAAGTCCCTTCCAATCCCTGACATCCTGTGTGATCTCCTGAGATCTCTGTATTTCACTGCAATACAAATAACTCATGCCATTCCACATCTACTAATCATGCACTCCTGCAGGAGAAAATTTGAAAAATAAATCTTCTCTACTTGTGCTCAGAAAGTTTGTTTGGTTTTACTCTATTTCATACATCAAGTGCTGTCTCCTGAATTCAAGGGTATTTTCCAAATGGATACTTTTGCATAGGGCTCTTGGATGAGACAAAGTTTAACTCATCAGCTGGTAGTGTCATTCAAACAGAGGACAAAACAGCATGTGGTTTTGGTGCTTTCTTAAAATGAATACAGAGAAGTGTATTTATGAAAAAAGACAAAGAATATTTCCAACTTCCAAGCCTGGGTTGTGTTCTAAGCTAGAAAATCAGTTGGATAAAAACCAGTATACTGGTTTTGAAATGAAGAGAGGGATAAGTATGAAACCACCTGCTCTAAAACACATTCAACCCACAGGATTGGATGGAGCTATGCAAACATATCAAATGAGACAGCAAACTGTAGTTATTGTGCGGTGACACAGTAAAATCCATACTCATGAGAGATTTCATATTAATTCAACAGTGCTATGAATTCGATTAGATACACTGGAGCTGTATAAGATTGTAGGATAAAGATTTGATAGGCTACAATGGAAAAGAAGCTCATTTAGTTTGGCTTCTGATTTGTGATCAGCTATAAAACTTGCAAAAGTCTGCAGTTTTCTATCCATGGAGTTGTCTCACTCCTTAAGTACACCCACTTGTACTTAAGTGAAAGCAAATCTACAAAAGAGGGATACGGCTTCACTCAGACATTCTGCATCTTTGAAGTCTTGGAAAACCCCTGCAGTAGGAAGTCAGTGACCTTCTTCCTTAGCATTCTACAATCTATGGGACTTTGCCTCTGCACACTATTCAGGGTAGGGGATGGAGCTGATATTTTAGAAACAAAAATAGTACTATTAATTTTTATTTGGGATATTTTATATTCTTTTAAAAGAAATTTCAGTGTAACTTATATGAGTTTCATTTTTTCAACCTAAAGGAGGCCAAAGCCACTTAACAGTATTTCAAAATAGTTATATCTATATATCCTTACAATAATTGACTCTGTGTGTGACTTTGTGTACTTTTTTTGCATTAAAAAAATAGCTTTTAAAAAAACAATTACAATTACATCATTCTGAAATTCCAGTAGGAAAAAGTGTTCAGAGTAAGTAGAGGAAATTTCCAGACACCTTGAAAAGGATTTACCACTGGTAGAACAAGCATATGTTCTGAGAAATTGGATTAACAGATTCTTACTTAGATAAAGACATCAGATCTATCTCTTAGCATTTCTACTGCAATCATTTAATTCTATTAATCACATTTTGAAGAGTTACGCACCCATTCTAATAATACAGTACACATCAGGTACTTCAGTTATTATAAATGTTCATTATCACAGAATCTCCAGGATTGGAAGGGACCTCAAGAGATCATCTAGTCCCTGACATAGCAGGAAGACCCAGCCCAGGTCTCACAGGAAGGCAGGGTTTGGATGTCTCCAGACAAGGAGAATGCACACCCTCTCCGGGCAGCCTGTGCCACTGTTCTCTCACCCTCACCATGAAAAAGTTTTTCCTCACATTTCTGTGGAACCTCCTGTGTTCCAGTTTGCACCCACTGCCCCTTGTCCTGTCATTGGATGTCACTGGGAAAAGCCTGGCTCCATCCTCCATGTATTGAAACAGTTCAAATAACAGCTTTGCACTGACAATAGCTCTGCATTAGCCATCTCTAAAAATCAGAGAGTGAAACATTAACTATTCTCTTAGAAAAATGAAGAGTCAGGAACTGAGACAACACAGATCCTTACATTTGATGATACATATTCATCATTCTGTCATCATTACATATCTTGTTCTGTAGTCATTTCACTTTGAAACTGAATGATGGAAATACACTGTTTCATCTCTGGCTTTATGGCAAGACTTAGTTGGTACAATTGAATTGTATCACAACTCTAACTCTGGACTACTATAGGAAATAATCTTTCACTGATTTAAAAAAAAAAATCAAGCATACTGTCTTCTTCATTCTCTTACCAAATCCTAATTTACATCCCACACTTAAGATCTCTCAAGATTTCTTTGGTCTCAGTTAAGCTGCAAATTAAGAAATGCACCACTATGAGCTAACCATTTAGCCCTAAGACTACAGGGATAAAATGGATGGAGGCAGCCTCTGTCTTTAAGAGTCAGTTTCAGGGCATCAAGCACCGCTACAGCCCAGCACCACTAGAAGTCATTCATCATTTTCATAGCTCTCACATGACATCGTGACAGTCCAAAGTTGTGTGAGTGCTTTAGCTACTATTCTTTTCTGAATTGCTTATTTTTAGAAAATAGCCTTAACTCTGAATGTTTAATCTGTAATACTTGCTTAGAATAGGCATAAAAACCTTTGTCATGTCTAGTCTTCAGTTACCAAGACTCAATTACAGTATTAGCTGCTTTGCCTGGGAAAACATTCTGAGTTCAAGCCCAGCTGAAAACTGGGTCTTACCCTATGTGCAAACATGGGAATACATTGAAGTGGAAGGGGGCAGGAAGGCAAGGCTCAATATTTTAGACCTATAATAACAAGCCACAGTGTATGCACCAGAGTAAAAAAGATCCATTCTGTGTTAACTTCATCTCCCCAGCCACCATGGCTGAACACTGGGAAGGCAGCATTAGCAATTCCAAAGGGAAAAAGAGCTTTGCCACTTCTGCTAGAATGATCCCATCTGGCCTAATTAAATGGGCTGCACTGACAAACTTCTGGGGAAAACCTCACTGTGGTCTCCCAGCTGGAGGATGAAAATGCAACAGGGACCTCTTGAGGGAAATAATATGGAAGTGTCTCCCAGCAAGCTAGGATGTCTGATGCTGATGTTTTTAAAAATGCAGGAACAGCAGGTGGAGATAAAATCTAGGAAAGCATCACCCTGAGTTTTATGAAAAGCCAGTGACCCATTTTCTGCTTGCAATAAAAGGTATCACCTGCAGGTCTAAGTCCTCCTAAGCACACAAGGCCAATGAAGAATCAGATAGGAAGATTTCCTGCAGGAGAAAATGGTACTGATACAGAATATGAAGTACTGAATGCAGTTTAAGCTATAGGCAGTAACATAAGTAGAACAAGAAGAAAATTAGCAATTGACTGATTGCAACAGATTATGAGGAACTCCCAGCATGAAGCACTTGTGTACTATAAATCTTACGAAAATCATTAGCCACGTAAATGTGGAGCCTTTTCATCTGCTGTCTTCTTTTGCTGAGCTCTTCAAATTATTTAGCAGTTTTCTTTAAGCTGTAGTAAAAACTGCTTGTCTTTCACAAGCTCTGTCACTTTTTCAAATACTCTCTTGAGGTCCAAGATGGGGGTGTTCCTGTCAGTTAACTTTTTCACTGGAATTTTATAGTAAAATATTTTGCAAAATACCCAGAATACCTCCATGGGAAGCTGACTCTTTCCCACTACGTATACAGTAAATAAGGTAAAATACTTCTTTTTATTAGACTTAAACTGGAATAACTAATTATTTTAGGGCATTGTTACAAGGAGAGTGAAAATAATGAAACTAATTCTACTCAAGCACATTCATTTTAAAGTCACTTGTTTTAAAACAGGAAACATGGAGCTTGAATCACTTAACTGAATCTGTGAGTAGTGCACAAATCACACTGCATCTGCCAGAGATCTCTGCCCTTCTATAACATTTTCAATTTTGTACTACTTGGCATTTTTGTACTTACTGGGACATAACTCTGAGAAACAGATATATACTAAAACAGATTATCAGAGACTTGACTCAATCCATAATTTATGTGTAAACGGAGGTATTTTTTCTTGTTCTAGGATCACTCTGTAATGTGCTTCCAAGAGGTCACTACAAGTTTCATTGGCTTCCATCAATTTTAAGATCAAAGCCTCAGTACATACACAGGTTGCACACAACTAATAACATCTATTTTTAACTGTATTTTCAAGTAACTTAGAAATAGTTCTAAACTGCAGTGTAATATAGGGGACAGGCAAATGCAACCTTAGACAGCAGGTTTTATGTTCAGCCAAAAGAAATTTATGTGGATGAACCTCAAATGATAAATACATGCTATTCTTCCCCAAACAAAAAAAGACTTGAGATGAAAATTTGCAAATCTATATGATGTTTTACCTCACAACTGCACTCAGGATACACAGAGATCTGCAGAAGGTACATCTGTATTTTTTTAAGGTCTCTATGTCATTGTCCATATTATCATAACTCATTTAACCTTTCTTCCTTTCTATTGTAATGAGTAAACTAATTAATTTTAAAATCAACTTTTGTTGAGAAGATGCATGTTCCCAAAACTGTCAGGAATATGACATCAGTGGAAAAAAGGAGACATTACTGTGATTAATGAATAGCACATTAAGCTGAGAGGAGAGGACCTGAGCAGAACTCTCAGATGTGTTTGAGTATTGCTGCAGAATTACAGGAAATCAAATTATTTCTTTGTATCTCTCCCTTCTCTTCTGTTTTGACATCCATTTTCAAGGCTGCTGCTAGAGCATTCTCAAAGAGAATTGGGCACTACAGCACCTTACAGAATGACTCAGCCACAAAACAGTAATACAAAGCTACCACTTTCACCTCAGAATGTTTTCTGGCAGTATTTTCCATAAAGTCAAGGGAAGAAAAATTACAGTGTTCCTCCACTAGTTTTTGATTGAAAAGAAATACAGAATTTAAAAAAAAAGTAATCACTCCTCCTTTCATTGTTCTAACCACAGCAGCTGTCAGAGCTGAGAGCTTTCAATGCACACTATATTTAAGACTCTAAAAAAACACCAAACAAATTTAAGAGTAAATTTCTGCTTGATCACAATACTTCCAGGGATGCTTATTTGCTTTAATACTTTCCCCAGCAAGAGATCCCTTGCCTCCCTTGGTCACATTCTCTAGATGAAGTTCCATACCTAGAATTGTGACAATTCATTTCAGTACCACTTTCAACTCTGTTTCTCTGCAGCTAAATTTCCCTTGTCTGGTTAGTGCTGAAAAGACTAAGCTAAACAGAATTAAAATGTGCATAAACTGAGATGAGTGAGACTGTGGAGGTTGCGTTATTTACAGTAAACAGGTAAGTTGATTGGGGAGAAGCTTTTATATAGCTGTTCTCCTTTGCACTGCTGGGTTTTTTTTGCACGGAGAATAAAACCTAATCTAAATGGAATCATAAATGTAACAGACTATAGAAAAAACAATTCTACTATTGCTTATGATAATTACTAGCAAAAATCTAAAACTGTGAACAAATACCCACACCTAGAATAATAGAATATTTAAAGTTTTCATGTTAAATATTTTTTGATATAAGAATACATATTTTTGTAATCTATGTAATGTATTTTCATATACATTTTATATATATTTAATATATAAACAAAACATTTATCTTCGTAATCGCAATAAATACTTCCAGATCAGAATCCCTATCATTGATTCACTGGCTAGCTGGAGATCCTTGGACAGTGTGAAGAGCATCATCTCCTCTGGCATGAGAAAATACCTTCCCTTGGAAGTTCATGTCCTTAAATAAAAAGTATTATGCACAGCTGTGTAAAGAGAGGATTGATACACCTGCTTATCAGCCAGCTTTGACTTTCTGACCTATTGGCTTTTAAAATCAGTCTCATGCTTTCTATATGGACATAACCACTGCCCATCATATTTGAAAGGTCATGGCAGACTGGTGAAGTTCCCACTGACTGGAGAAAGGGGAATATAATCCCCATATTTAAGAAGGGAAAGAAAGAAGACCCAGGAAACTACAGGCCAGTCAGTCTCACCTCTGTGCCTGGCAAAATCATGGAGCAGATCCTCCTAAAAGGGTTGCAAAAACACATGGAGGATGACACAGAGGTGATTGGAGGCAACCAACATGGCTTCACCAGGGGCAAATCATGCCTGACCAATTTGGTGGCCTTCTATGATGGAGTAACATCATCGGTGGACAAAGGAAGGGCAACTGACATCATCTACCTGGACTTGTGCAAGGCATTTGACACTGTCCCACATGACATCCTGGTCACCAAACTGGAAAAGAATGGGTTTGATGGATGGACCACTCGCTGGATAAGGAGCTGGTTGAATGGTCGAACTCAAAGAGTTGCAGTCAATGGCTCATTGTCCAAGTGGAAACCAGTGACGAGTGGTGTTCCTCAAGGATCAGTACTGGGACCAGTGCTATTTAACATCTTTGTAGGAGATATGGACAGTGGGATCGAGTGCACCCTCAGCAAGTTTGCAGATGACACCAAGCTGTGTGGTGCAGTTGATACACCTGAAGGAAGGGATGCCATCCAGAGGGACCTTGACAGGCTTGAGAGGTGGGCCCAAGCCAACCTCATGAAGTTCAACAAGGCCAAGTGCAAGGTCCTGCACCTGGGTCGAAGCAATCCCAAGCACAGACACAGGCTGGGTGGAGAGTGGCTTGAGTGCAGCTCCGTAGAGAAAGACTTGGGTGTGTCAGTTGATGACAAACTCAACATGAGCCAGCAGTGTGCTAAAGCTAAAGGCCTTGACCTCAAAATCAGACTATCCAAAGTATGTTTGTGATTTTTACTCACTTCTTAGACTTTGTTTGTACAGAGGATATGGTGTTGGGATTTAGCTAAGAAATTGCCATTTTCTTTTGAGGAGAAGCAATTGATTTCGATGCTCATTTCATTTTAGGAGCAGGGTGTAAAGTAAAGACAGCATTCTCCAGAAGGACTTTTGATTCAGACTTTTTTGTTCTTGCTTATGGTTTGTGTGGAATAACATTATTGTATTAATTTTAGAATGTACTGTAATACTCATGAACTTGCTCAGCTTTTGAGGAAGAGGCAATTTGAAGTGGTGGAAGAATAATATCTAAGCCTCAGCTGTGTGGGGACAGTGTAGCTATAGATTATTTTTATCACTGCTAGTGTATTTGAAGAACTCCAAGTATGAACACTTACATTAATTATATAAATAGCACAGAAACTATTTTATTTAGCATAAACTGGATTGTTGCATGAACAGTTCTCTACACAATTAATGAAATAAAGAACTTTGTTTACAGTTCAATAACATGAAGCTTTATCTTAGCACTATTCAAACACTGCTTATCAAAAGAATGAAAATACTTGAGATATTTACAGTTACTTCACACAGAAGCACACCTGCTAAGTAGCATCTGATTACTCATAGTCACAGCTAGAAACCAGATCCAGCAGTTTATGTGGCACTATTAAGTGAAAATTAGAATAACAACTGCTATTTTTGTGGTTCAACATAGGATGCAACACTAGCTTTTATAAATGGGTCCTAAATAGATACTCATCAGCTCTGCAGCATTCCAGAGGGCTGACCTAATCTGCAGGCACTCCAAAGCAGAGCAGAACTTGCAGTCTGAGGCTCAGCACCACCATCTGCTCAGCATTCTGAACTGCCAGGCTCATCTTCTGGCCCAAAAATATGAATTACTTTATGGCACAAACTTATTTTTCTATAGGCAATTAAGGCAGCTCTAGGAGATGGGTTATTAAAAGATGCACCTAATTCACTGAAATGTTAATTGGATATTCTGGATCAGTCAGGAGAAACAAGTCCATTTTCCAAAGTTTAACTGATGTAGAAGGCCTGGTGAGAACAGCCAAACCTCCTTTCCTCAAGGAAAGGAATAAATCCTGCTCTCACAGTTCTACAAGTGTGCACTTTATCACAGCTGTGTGTGAATATGCACTCAAATTACAAAATTGCTGTGGTACAGCAGCACAAGCAGCAGAGAATCATCTGGCATGCTTTTTGAAGAATTTCCAGTAGACACCCCTTGCTACACCTCAGGAACAAAGTCAAAGCAAGGAAAGAAGTGGAATAACATGAATTGTGATGGTAATATATTAACCATAGGATTTCTCTTTACAGTGTAACTTCTTAGTGCTACAATCACTAAGTGCACAAGTGAAAAAAAAAATAAAAAGCCTTCATTTTTGCTTCCTCTCTCCACACAAATCAGAATGAAGCCTCTGCAATGCTAATGAAGTGTTATGTTATGTATAATCACGTCTAGGGGGAGGAAAAAAAAAATCCTGAGGTGCTCGAATGCAGCACCAGGGCAAATGAAGAGAAAATTTTACCCTTTGAAGCACCATCACTGCAGTGGCTCTTCCCATGAGCAACAGCTCTTTAGTACTAAATCACAGCTGCCTATTTTCTTACAGTTCTATTTCAAGGAATTTGTTGTGAATACGATATTAAGCCCTCAGGCAAGTTTCTGCACTTCTGTACTATGTCAATGAGAAAAAAAACCAAAACCACACTGGTACTGTAGGATTACCCAGAATTACTCCAAAACCCATGTGGAGAATGCACACAATTTAATATAAAGCCTTCATCACACCTCCCTGCATCATACTAAGACAAGGTACCTCAAAAGTTCCTTCTACAAAACCCAGCTCTGTTAATGGGACACTTGTTCTCAATTCTCATGTACAGCTGCAATTCCATTTAGCCTCCTTAGCTGATATGATAACCAAAATACCTATGTTCTCTAGTTGCATTACCTGGAACTTCAGTCTTCTGTGTATTCAGATAAACCTCAATCTTATTAATAGAACCCATTAATCAAGAGTCTGGTCCAGGAAAGAGAGCACTGGCTTGCTAGGCATGCCCATGGAGACTGGAGTACTGTACTTTCCTCCAGCCCTCTGGCTGACTACACTGTAAAAACAACCATCTCTCTCCAAGATATTGCAAATTTCATTGAGTTTTGCAGAGTGAGATTGACAGAAACAAAACCATCTAGGTCTTACTTTCTTACTATGCAACAAAATTAATTAATCATCTCAATGATGGGGAAAAATTATCCTCTTGCAGATTGTTGGTGGCACTCAACTGTCTCCATGTTACAAACTCTGAAAAGCAGTAACTTCCCTGCAGCTCAAAGTCTGGACATGACAAATAACAAAACCAGAGTAATCTACATTATCACCTACATTTCTAGCTACTGAATAGATAGAGGAGGAGAATAGCTTCCTCTGTAATCAGCACTCTCAGACTCTGTCTGATCCAAGAGTGCAGGTACATCTCTGTCAGACAGTGGCTTTGCAGTCTCACATAACCATGCCAGTGTCATTAGTGCACGTTGTTAGCATGGACAACTGCATCTAGCTTTCTTCACCAGTTTATCAGCTATACAATTTACTCCCCTTTCGCCCAATTTGAGCTTTTCTTCCCCATGAAACATTTTGTATTGTTATTCTGGAAAATGCTAGTGGTTCTTAGAGAAGATGAAGAGAAGGATTTGGGAGTGTCAGTGGATGAAAAACTCAACATGAGGTACCAGTGTGCACTTGCAGCCCAGAAGGCCAACCAAATCCTGGGTGCATCAAGAGAAGTGTGAGCAGCAGATCAGGAGAATTGATTTTGCCCCTCCACTTGGCTAAGGTGAGGCCCCACCTGGAGTTACTGTGTCCAGTTCTGGAGCCCTCAACATAAGAAGGACATTGAGCTGTTGGAGTGGATCCAGAGGAGGCCATGAAGATGATCAAAGGGCTGGAGCCTTCTGAGGACAGGCTGAAGGAGCTGGGGTTGTTCAGCCTGGAGAAGAGAAGGCCCAGGGATGGACCTCATAGTGGCTTATCAATACATGAAGAGGACTACAGAAAGGCTGGGGTAGCACTTTTTAATAGGATATGTGATGGAAGGACTAGGAATAGCAGATGTAAATTGGAAGAAAAATTATTTATGGTGAGGGTGGTGAGAAACTGGAACAACAGAGATGTTGTGGATGCCCCTCCTTGGAGGTGTTTAAGGCCAGGCTGGATGAGGCACTGAGCATCCTGGTCTAGTGAGAGGTGTCCCTGCCCATGGCAGGGGGGTTGGAAGCAGATGGTCTTTAAGGTCCCTTCCAACCCAAACTATCCTATGAGTCTATGTTTCTTCTAGTACTAGATACTGCACAGACACATTAGAGATGTTCTCTGGCCTTGAGAAGTTTCTGATCAAAATGGACAACACTAATGGGAAGGAAAAACCACCTTACTTAGAACTGCTACTTAAATATGCTGTCTTTCTATTCTCCAAATCCCTTGGTCACTCAATATCTATTTAACAATACCTTGAGTAGGACTACGCAAAACACAAGTGCTTGAGTAAGTGCCAATACATCTAAACAGCAAAACACAGCCCCTGTGTGGGGAGAAGGTGCTCAGGAGCCTCTGCAGTGCAGTCACACTGTGGCAAATGCCAAGTAACACATTGCTTTGACACAGGTCGATGCTTTGCTCTTCTGGCACAGCCATGTTTAGCGGCTGCTTAGTCTTTGCCTTCTGCACTGATTTTAGAACTAACACAGCCAAGGGTAGGAGCAATTCACCCACAGAACAACTGGCAACTGAGCTGAATGATCAGTCACTGAAACAAGATCAGATGTCGGGTACTGGAAAAAACTAGGAAATAACTGCTTATAGTTATCTATGAAAGAAAAAAGATGAAGAGAGACATCATTAATTTAAGAAAATATTAATTTCTTANGGTAGGAGCAATTCACCCACAGAACAACTGGCAACTGAGCTGAAGTCACTGAAACAAGATCAAACTTCGGGTACTGGAAAAAACTAGGAAATAACTGCTTATAGTTATCTATGAAAGAAAAAAGATGAAGAGAGACATCATTAATTTAAGAAAATATTAATTTCTTAAAGCTACTTGGATGAGATTTTAATAAAATCATTATGTAACTGGGTATTGTCAGATTACAAAGAGGCCACATATATGATGAGAAAACAGTGCACTATCAATTTATAAGTTTGGCTTTATTGACCAGCCTGTGAGGCAATTATTTGTTATTTTTGGTAGGCTGCGAGCTGATTAATCAGGAGGGATTACTACCTGTCAGGAATAGGTAGTGGATAACTAGAAGAGAGAGATAAAAATGTATCTACACTAAAAGCATACCTTTTGAGAACAAGATCATTTATGCATGTGCACTTTAGTTAGCACCTATGACAAATGTGAGTCCTTTGTACACTCCCACAACACATCATATTTATTAATTGTAAGGAATTCAGTAGAAATGGATCATTAAAAGAACATATGCAAGGAACCCCAGAGATCAAAGTCTGCATGGAGAGCTGACAGAAAGCAACACAGAGAAAATTATGCAAGGAGCCAGCAAATGAACAAGAACTCTGATGGAACAGCAGGAAGCTATTCTGTTCAGTTACAATTCTGTGCTTTGTACTGACATTGCACCAGGGTGGAAAATGGCTTTGGGCAAGGTCTATGCTTGGTTCTATCAACCTGCTCTGTTGACAGAGCAAATCATTTCACCTTGCTGGGAAGTCAAGCATGGGGTGGAAATGGGAAGATGTGCATCTTGAAATCAGTTATGGGGACAGTGCAGGGAACTTTTGCTGAGCTCCTTCAAAGTCTATGTCTCAGTTTTCTCTTTAAAATAATGAAGCTTTTTGCAAAGTTATGATAACTCCCTGCAACAGTACTTTTTGAAAAGAGTTGCAGACACATCAGTAAACGTGATTTACTATTTTAACTAATAAACCCTAGAAACAGTGTACATCTGCTAAAAAAGCAGTTAACACTGATGCTTTTTTTTACTGAAAATAATTACTTGCCTGTTGCTTTCTCACACTACTAGCCATACAAAACAATTACCACCTTTTTCCATTAAATTCATCCTATTGAAATTGAACATGAAGCAGCACAGAGCCATTCCATAATAGAAAATGGGGCATGTCTTGTAAGTCCCCATATTGCAAATGGCCTGCTTGTCTGAACAAACACTTCTCAAAAAAATCTTGTGCTCAGTGACCTGCAGATTTTCCCCACATCCCACATTTTTTCCAATTAAATTCTGCAAAAATACATGTTCCTACTTCAAATTGGCCTTTGCCAGGACAAGTATTTTTTCCAAGGATTTTGTCTTTTATTTTTTAACAGATAGAAGTGTTTTGGTCTTTCCTTTGTTCCAGTTGGGATGTTCCATATTGCAATGACCTGTCTTTCATCACCCCATGATGGAGATGTTCAAGTCCAGGCTGGATGAGACACTGAGCAACCTAGTCTAGTGGGAGGTTCCACTGCCTATGGCAGGGGGGCTGGAACTAGATGATCTTTGGGATCCCTTCCAACACAAATAATTCTATGATATGATTCCATTTCACTAAACCACTACATGTCTAAAGTAGTTTCTTGGAATGGTACTGCTCATCTTTGTTTTCAATGAGGTGTCTGTAGCAAACCTCTCACCATAGAATCATTCCTTTTAATTCTACAAATTCCCTGGTTATGTCTGTATTGATTGTCAGGTTGTGAGCCACAAAGCCAGCTGAAGCACAAATTTCTAGACAGCCTATACCAACATAAGCAATAGCATCTTAAAAACATGGGAAAGTGGGGTGTGTCCATAGTTATAATGCCAAATTTAGAATCACAGAATAGTTTACGTTGGAAGGGACCATAAAGATCATCTAGTTCCAAGCTTCTTACCATGCGCAGGGACACCTCCCACTAGATCAGGTAGCTCAGTACCTCATCCAGGCAATCCGTTCCAGTCTCTCACCACTCTCTCAGGAAAGAGCTTCTTTCATGTCTCCAGCCTAAATCTCCCCTCTTCCGATTTACATCTGCTATTCCTAGTCCTTCCTTCCATATCCTGTTAAGAAGTCCTATCCTAGCCTTTCTGTAGGTCCCCTTCAGGTATTGAAAAAAAATTTAAGTATTCTTCATATCACCTTCATAACCCTTGCTGCATGAGAATTTAGACTCCACAAGAAGGAACTGTCAGCCTCATATATGCCTAATATGAGTGATGTTGCTAGTAGTTTTTTATAGTACAGACAGAATGAGCAGTCAGCTCAAAGACACTATAATAAGGTGATTTGTGTGTATCCTTGAAATAGGATGGGGCAAACATCTGTTTTCTCTCTTAGTGCTGCAGGACTTACTCATTTCCAGTGAGTTATGTGGAGTGGAGTGAAACAGTCCAGACTCGGGGCAGGCAAAAGCTCATGCCTGGATTTGGATTTCAGTCATAGACTAGATCCTACTGAAAACTGTATTTAAATTGTGCTGTGCCAAGTTGTGGATCAACCATGTTGAACTTTCCAGCAGTCAAGATTTAGAGTTACTTTGGAAAAGAAATGATTACTGAAAAATAAGGAAATCAATGTTCATGAGAAGCACCAAATTAAACAGCAGTGGAAACTACCTATGTTTAGATTTGTGCCCATGTTTCCTCTGTGAATCTGTAGAGCTGAGCCTGTCAAAAAAATATTTCATAAATTAAAAAGTAGCATGTCCACCTTGAAAAAGCCACTTACATGACTTCTAGAAACAAGGGGCATTTTGATGAAAAAACTAAAACTAAAAATAAGACCTTTCTGTTACAGAAGAATTTCTTAGCCAAACTTTAGTATGAACAGGTTATCTTAGATCCAACTTGTAAAACCTTACAGGTTCAAAACTATAAATACTGAAAGGAGATGTTATAATAAAGGAAATGCAAAATTTACCACCACAATAAAGTACCAGTATCTCTTCACATCAATAATGGTCATCAAATGAAGAGAAAGTTGAAAGCTTCAAACAACCTATAACTTTTAGGCTTATCAACATATGATAAAGACAAATTCTCACTTGATACTCTAGAATGTTTCAAAGAGGTTGTAGCTCCTTACTGTGCTAAAATTAACTGACAGAATAGCAGTCATGTGTTTTTGCTGTACAGAACTGAAACTCAGGAGATCCGAAGACATTATTTGCTCTGTTCACTGACACGATGTAATACAGTTCAACGTATTTACTGCCTTTGCTATCCTTTTCTTTAGGAACATTTGGCTCCCCCTGCTGGTCAATTAGCCCATTTAATTTCACTGTTTTGGCATAATAAAGCCTGTTCCGGTCCACTGATAGACATCTTAGCCAGCAGCATGAAGGAACCACTTTTTCCATTCTTCATTTCATTTTGATGTTAAAACTCAAATCAAGGAAACCAAGGCAACTCCTCCTACATTCCTCTTACACCTTTGAGGCTTGAACTTCCCATTGGCCAGACATCTCTGGATGCTCAGAACCAGACTATAGCAACAGCCATCCATAGGGACTCAGATGGAATTTAAGGCAGAGAAAAAAGTGAACTCAAAAAACAAATGAATCAAAATCACAACACGATACCCTCGTGTGCAGCTCAGCCATGGCCTCTTTGGTGAGAACACCTGCCTAAACAGAATGCTGGGCCAGATACTGATGTGAACATAAGACCTAACTCAAGAATCCTCACTTTTTAGCCAGTTTACTTCACTCTTGAAGCAGAGATGAAACATTGTTGGAAAAACTACACTAGGCCCACTTTTCAAACTGGCAATGCACCTGGCACACCTATGGCTGCACTTTTGAAACAAGAGAGAAAAGACAGGCAAATATCTCTGTAGCAATACAAGGCCACTTCAAATAAAAAAATAACACTGTACTTGAAAGGAAAAAGTGAATTAACAACAATCACAGATGGAAACAGGATCTAATGCTGTAAAACTCTAACAGAGCTCACCCTTGTGTTTTATCTTAAAAGACACATCCTTGCCTGTTTAGGGATTATTCCTGTTCTACCTAATCCTTGTCTAAGTATCAGAAAGACATTACTTCAATGTGAAGCCAGCAGTATTCCCTGCAGGGGCTGCAGCTGTCACTTCCAAAATAGCATTTTTTGGAAATGAGTAAACAGCCTCACCTGTAACAATCTGTTAGAAATCATGTTCCCGGGATGCTCTCTATCCTGGTTAATGTGTGATCATTGCCCAATTTGTTCTTATTATGCTGTCAGTGCTGAAAGATTTTTTCCATTAGATCTTGCAAGCCTTCAAGTTCTTGCTGGCTAAAAGATGAAGTTAAACTCTTAAGGGTGACTTATCTGAAAGTTTGGGTTTTATGCAACAGACCTGGCTCATACAGCAGCTTTCCTATTTGGATTTTGAGGTGTCATGTATGAGACAGAAATCTCCATCTGTCCAGGTTTTTTCTACTACAGTCTTAACATGTTCATTTCAACAAGAAAAACATCAATGAGTTTGAAAGCATAACTTCAAAAAACCTGCCAGAATTCAATACTGTGTAGCACTAGCAGCAGGTAGAGAAGACCATGATGCACAGGAGTGGCCACTGCCAGTGGTTTCAATAGAATAACATTGGTTATCAATTCAAAGGAGGTCTGGGTGGTAGTAACCGATAGCATTTTGATTCTGTTGGATTATTGGTCAGTGCAAGTGGACTTTGTGCAAACTGCATTTCCAGACATCCAGGTATACATATTACAAAAATACTTGGTGAACACACAGATTGCCAGTCACACTCAGAAATTCTGGCATTTAACAGCCATGGAAACACCCTTTTACACTTTACTGTAGTTCCTGTGTGATAAGAAAACAGCCAGAGAGCTGATTATTGGCTGTGATTCTCCTTGCAGAAATGCAAGAGCCTTCAGCTTTCAGAGTAAATGCAGCATTTACCAGGGGATGCAAGTGATTAGCAACCTTAAAATGCATATTCAGAACTTGCTGAGGAATTTCTTATTCATACATTTAGATGTAATTTTATTTTATTCAGTTAGTAAATAAAACTTAGATCAAGATGCCAATGTCATCCAATCCAGTTAAAGCATTTTCTACTTTTAAAGCACACATATCTCAATCTCTTTCCCGTTTGACAGATGGCAATGAAAATTAGGTGGCTCCTCAGCACCACACCAAGTGTAGAGAAGACAGAACTAGAATCCAGATTTCTCAATTCCTCATTTTCCATGGTGGACATGCAATTTGGTAGCATTTCTGTAAGACATCTCCCAACAACTGTTAGTATTTGCAAAACATAAAATCCTTACAGTTCAAGTATTTGTGCAGTTTTATGCCTATACTGAGCTTACTTCTGTGAAATGAAACTCAGTAAAGTTTTTTCTATTTCTGGCTCCTTTTTAACATGAGGATCTTTGCTCTCAGAAAACTGAGATCCATAAGATTGAACTACTGCAAAACACAGCCCACAAACATGGAAACTCCACTAATCCATGTCCTCAGCTTTGCAGGGGAGTGTGAAGTTTCTCCATTACCCTAATCAAAAACTGATACAAATATCAACTTCTTTATGAGGAACACAAACACAGCTCTGGCATTTCAGGCATTACATGTGCTCATGTAAGCTATATTCCAATATATTACATAATTTGTTATACTGTTCAAGGGAAGCAGCTTTTCTTTCCCTGGTTGAAATAGCACACTTTCCACCAGTATTTATAACAAAAGGATTTTGGATGGATCAAAGCCAGTCAAGCATAAAGTTTTGGATTAATAACTAGGGAGAAAAGTGTCTGAAAATTTCTTTAATATTGCTCTGAATTTGCCAATATATGTAAGAATTAGGCAGTTTGTAGGTAATGGGCATTATCCACAGTACAAGATTTCAGAAGAACAATAAGCAGCTTTATTATATGTGAGATACCTATAATATAAAGTAACTTGAAAACAAATATTTTTTTTCCTTCCCCTAAGTTTAAAGCAAAACTATTTTGTTATTTCTTTTACCTGGTTTCACAAAAACTATTTCTTTATTTGCACCCAGAAGATCTGGAATGACCCATGGCAATAAAAAAAGTCTGCTGTTATTCTGTTGGTTACATGATTGAACAAGCAGAGTCACATTCGCGGGACTGTAATGCAAAAATACAGAAGCTGAATTTAAAATCATCTTGAGGGCACATATAATACAACATGGATGTGCATGGATGGTGTCTCCTGTAAATATTCCAGACTGAGTTTCATGTATCCTCACATCAGCCACTGAATGAGAGAGGAACTTGAAAAGATAATGTGATGTTCATAGGTGAAGCTCTGAATACACTACAGAGAGGACCATTTAAAATAAATATCTGAACTGACTTAAAGCAATCGATTTATAACCATGAGAACTCGTATTTTTAACTTTAAAAGATTAAGAAAGTCAAAATCCATCAATCCTATTCCTGTCTTAAACAACCACCTTCAATGTTATAGCAGGAAGTATGAACAAGAGCTTTGCTGCATACCATCCCTTAGCATTAATTATAAACATCAGAGTTTATCACTCTAGAAGTGGACTACTGTCTTAAAACAACACCTGAATGTTCAGTTAGTTGGAAGAAGCCTAGATGAAAAGAAAAACAAAGTAAAATAACAGAACAGAAAATGGGTTCCATTTTACCTCAAAGCTGGATGCACAGTCAGTGACCAAAGGGTATAATGACCAAAGGCAGAAAGTAATTACTAGAAGAATATTAATACTGCAAATTCATAATTTCAATATTTAAATTTGGCAATATCTATGATTGTCTTAAAAAGCAGAGAGCTACCTCATGTGCCTTTAAGTGCTTTCTAAATACAGAGCCTCATTCCTATGGAATGCATTTTTCACCTCAACAGATACCAGATTCTACTGGTTACATGCAGAAGGCAAGTTGGTTGGATGCATTTTATCCCCAAATTCTGATCAGGTCTCTGTATTGCTATTATTTTTGGTTCAAAAGGAATGAAATAATAACACTTGAAATTAATTATAATTTGTTCTTAAATGTTCCCATACTTTGGTATATTAATCCAATCACACGGTATTTTTATATCCCAGAGACATACAGCTATCCAGTATAAAATAGAACACACAATCAAAGGAACACAAAATTACAGATTAGAAAATAAAAATACAGCAATTGGTCTTTCAGACTCAAACTATAAAAGCATGATTAAACATTAAAACCTAATTGATTTCTCTCGCGTGTGAATGTTATGCCACTTGAAACTTCAAGTCTTGTGCTCAATTGAAGTTCAGTACCTAGAGACAGGTGTATAGCAGGGGAAATGCCCTCAAGATTTCTTTGCCAGGCTCAACATAGGCTGACAAGTTTTGGTACCCCAGCCTCTGTTTCTTCAGAGCAGATTAAAAAAAGAAATGTTTCAGCACTTGTCCTCATTTGGGCCCAAGATGACTATAGAACCCTCCCCCCCCAGCGACAGATGGCCCCCCCTCCTCTCTCTGCAGAGAGGGGAGGGAGGAAGGAGGAGAG
>VZTY01008705.1:125367-164201 GCA_013400935.1 Turnix velox
CTGAGCAATGTGCAGTTAATTTCAGAGTTTAGTCAGACAGAAGAGGCCTAGCTGAAAAGTGAAGTTACAAACTAGAAAATTTACCCTATTTTACCTCAAACCAGGACAGCACTTGCACAAAGAGTGATTGACAGTGACTGTGTCTGAGACTCAGGAGCTGGAATTCTAACTCAGCCAGAGGCACCTCCTTCTGCAGCCAAGTTTTCTGAGGCAGAATTACCTTCAGAAATCAATTCCCCTTCTGGCAGGAATATCCCTAGGTAAGTAACAGGACAGAATACCCTCTAACCTAAGAGCTAAGTTACTACAAGTAACCAGAACTACATCCTTATTATCCCTCTGCAGCATGTAAGAGCCCATGAATTAACCAAGTTCAAGTGAGGTTCAGGTTCTTTACAAAAGTTACTGTAATTCATCTCTATGTGTCTGGTTTTGTACAATTAAACTTCGTTCTGTTTCTATTAGTCAAATTTAGAAGGTCATACAAAATTCATGGATGACAAAAAGAGAAAGTGTTGAAGGAAGCATGGATCATAATTCAGAAAAAATTATTCTCTTAAATCCGTCAAATCCTTCCTAAATTATGACCCACTCTCCCTCCAAAACTGGTAATACTTTCTGATTTTGTGCCAGATTTTATAACTGCACCCATCTCATACTTGTACCAAGGTCATTAACTGAAACATTAGACAGGATTGCTCTCTAGACCAAATCTTGAGAAAAAGCACTAGTCATTTCTCCCTGGACTGCTAACTTTTCCTTCAATACAATTCACTGGAGCTTTTACTTTAGCAAGCTTTTTATCCACCTCAAGGTTTCTGAATTAATCCCCATTTTCTCATTCCTTAACAATAATTTCCCTTGGGGAATCATTGAATACTTTGCTTAAAATTAGAAAGATTAGGTTCATTGCACTACCCTTGTTTAAGAAGTCAGCTATCTTACCAAGATATCAAATTAGTTTGATATAATCCGCATTTGAAAAACTGCACTGCATGTGATTCCATTTACCTCTGAAACCTTGATTACTCTTCCACTCAGAATCTAGAGTCCACTTGTACCATTGAGGTCAAACTCATGAGTTTATGTATTGCTAAGATAATTTTTACTTTTGTGACTGTGTCAGATTTGTTATTCTCCACATTATAACGTCAACATATCTAGTGGGCAGAAGATGCTGTAACAAGGAGATAGTGATTTCAGGCAGAATCCAGACAAAGATTTAACCACTGTCCTAGACTCCAGAGATCTCTATATGAGCACAAGTGACTGCCACAAAACCCAAGCACACACCCTGACATGATAAACCGCCTGTGTCACTGCTTGTCAGAACTTATTCTCATGGAGATGTGCAAGAGCATAGTACTCCCACTAAACTTTGATATTCCACAAGGTTCAGTACTGCAGAGGCAAGAGATTAATAAAATCATTTATGGTAGACTTGGAATGGATTTTTAAGGGGCCAGTCAAACCCTCCTATTCTGGTGTCTCATCACCTGCATGGAGAAGAACTTCCTCCCAACATCTAATCTAACCCTGCCCTGCTCCAGTTTAAAACCATTGCTCCTTCTCTTGTCACTATATGCTCTGACAAACAGTCCCTCCCACAGCTTTCCTGTAGCCCCCTGGATGGTTTTGTTCACTTGGAACAATTGCCTAAAGATGTGTAGAATTGTGATGCTGGTGAGCCCAGCCACAGAGTGCCATGATCAACAAGAAGGGTCTTGTCCAATGCTGCATACACCAGTGTTTCCAGTACCAGAACAAACTTAACTACTGCAGTCATCTTCGCCACTATTTTTGTAGTCTACAAAATTAGTTAATTGACCATCCATGAATGACAATGCCCTTCTTACTGAGATGCCAAAAGGACTGGGACCCTTTTTAGTAAAAAACAGTATTTTAAGCTTCACACACTTTGAAAAAGTATTGTTGCAGTAGTAGCAGAAATCTGGATCAACTGTATGGTGAATGTACTTCTGTGCCTCTACAAACTCATCCTACAGTTTCTGTTACGAAGATTTGCCTGCAGATATTCTGCAGAAAAGCCATGAAAATACTTGTAAGATCACTCAATTGTCAAATGATGACAATTTTCTATAATTTATTACATAATCATGTACACTGCAGTTAAGTTTTATTACCCATACTGTTTTCTGATGAACAAAGGGATCACACATTTTGAGTTTTTTAATACCTTTTTTTTATTTATTAATTCTTTTTTGCTTTTCTTCCAGTTCATTTAAGTGCCACAACACTTAGCTAGATGTAACAGTTTCCTCAACAATGGAAATATGACTGCTATAGGAAGTGCTCTGTGTCAAAGGGACTTTAAAAAATAAAAGAACCACCACCTCTTCCTGTGCTAAATGCTAAACTTAGAATACCATCACTTGGTGTAGGCACTGTAATATCCAGAGCTACATGTAAAAGCCTAAAAACTACAAAACATATGATGAGTGGTTTCTATCAGTGAAAAATTCTACAAGCTCCGGCAAGAGCTTCTTTATGTTCAAACGATTGTTAAGACCAAGTCACCAAGAATAAAACTGATTTTATCATAGTTGCCTGAGCTCAACATATTATTGGTATTGATTTGGCATTCAAAAGAACACTATACTCAGTCTTTTAAGAGAGCCTAACTCAGCAAGAAATACAATAGTACTGTTCAAAATGTTCAAACAATATAAGAATGGCAGAGTTTGAGTTTCTGTTCCTGGCATTGTCAGCTGAAAACATTAAGCATACAGACAGATAAGTGAGGAGGAAGAGTTATTTCTGAACGATGGGAATATTGGAATTACTGCCTGAGTTAAGCCTATTCATTATCCAATGGCCTTTGATACACTTAAAATGTAAAATAGAAACAATGACTATTCAAAGCCCTGTGTTTATTGATGATGGTAGTATCCTGCCCTAAACCCATTTGAAATTAGATTGGAAGACCCAAGTAGAAGTAATATGTTAAATTAATTTGTATTCCCACATGCAGTAATTGGAGATATCTTAATAAGGCCAAGCTTTCTTTCCATCTACATTTTCTTTAGGTTTTTCAAAAGCATCCACCAAAAATGCCCTAACAAAAACCAATACTTTCGACAAAGTTATTCAGAATGCCTTTCTCTTACTTTCATGTTGATTATAATTTCTGCATATATAATACCCAAAATTGTGATACACAAATCACTCGTAACAGTAATAAACTTTTTTGGTGTGAAATAGATATAGAAATACAGGAAGATCAGAGATCTCCTACACTTCTCTAAAGCTTAAGAAGGGTAGAAAGCAAAATTTGTCAGTTCAAATGAAAACCTTTAAATTACTGCACCATGGAAATAAATAATACTCTTGTAGAAATTAAATTTACTCTCAGACAGACATCAAAGTACTTAGGCCACATGTGGTGATATACACCATAATGAAGTAAAGGTCAGAGTAAAGATATTAGTTATGACAAGAAAAGGCATGTATTTCCCTACTTCTTTAGCCTCAGACCAGCACCATGAGGTCCATGAAGGCCAAAGAAATTTCTACTGAGGAAGCAGATACAGGAGCACAAACCACTCAAAATGCAAACATACTCCTTCCTTCTTACCTTGCAATAGATTATAAGTATGATTAGACTTTGCATCTTCATCTCTTGTAGCTGTTGTTTTACAAAGGCCTTTGGCAGTGTTTCTCACTGCTGTTACAGCAGATTGCTGAGGGATGGCCTTTCAAGTATCTGCAAAAACCTTAAGACTAAAACATAAAATTTTCACTGGCGTCTAAAATCAGGGAAAAAGTCAGCACAGCACTGGGAAATCTGCTCTTAGTGTTTCCCTTAGTTCAGCAGCTGATCCCAGCTTGGTTGAGATTGTTTTTTTCATGCCACTTTTTTAACAGCCCAACATCCAGCAAGCTGCAACAGCAAAAATTAAGTGGCAAAAAAATGACCTGATGAACAGGAAAGAGGTGGAAACAATTTCACAAAGTGATGCAGCTTGTTAAACTGTTTGGATACCTGTAAATATCAGTGAGAATCTGGACAAATAATGCAGGAAAACGAGCACATTTGAGCTATTCAGACTCTGAGAGGAAAATTGTATTGATCAGCACAAAGGGTAAAAGACAAATAGATCCAAATCTCTAATGGTAGGACTGTGCCACTTGAGAAAACTCTTTTCCATAACAGCTGGGACTTTTAAAGGTCAGCTGTATATGGAGTCATTAAAAGAATGGTCATGCACATTTTTCAAAGCGCAACATATTATTTGCCTGTTTAAATTTATAGTATGGAGAGAAGAATGTCTGTAACTTGAGCACAAAAACAACTGGTGTAACCACATTTGTGAAGAAATGGTGAAAGCCAAAACACATCAAATAAAAACCATGACATCTTTAAGTTCAATTTTTCTCTGCTTTCAAGGCAGATTAAATTTGTCCCTTACCATTGTTACCATTGCAGGTCCAGTAGGACCAGCTCTGGCACTAACTATGAGCTGCATAAGCACCTACATGACTACCTATGTATCTATGTGAAATGCAAAGCTGTAACAAAAAATGGAATCATTGCTTTTGTCCATCTCAATTGGGCAACAGTAGGTTTATCCAACTTTTAATACCACATATGTGCACACGTAAACACTAGAACTGGATCAGGAAATGACACATAAATAACCCATATGGGACTTCATCTCGGTGTATCAAAGCACATCCATAATGGGCAAAGTCCCACCAAAGCTCACACAGCCCACAGTAGGAAGGTTAACTATGGGCTTTTCTAGTGTGGGCTGAACCAGGGACTGAACACATAAACAACAATCACCTCCTCCGAAGTCAACACACTTTTTCAGACCTCTGTTCATCATATTGCTTTCCCTCTGAAGCAGATTATTATTGTTTTGTTCTCCAGTGCATGAAATCCAGCTTTTTCCCATTTCACTTTTTTTTTTTTTTTGCTATGGACTTTTTTTTAACAGCAAAGGGACGTCTTATTAGTGGAACAATTTTTTCATTTAAAATGCTTCTAAAGAGAACTCTATATCAAAACCATACTACTTCCATGTCAGTACTTCCCATGCCCAGTATTTCTATCTGAAGAGAAAACAATCTGTCACTGAACCTCTATGTGAATTGTGCTGATGGCACCATTTCAATCCTAACAAGGCATTTACTGATGCTATGTGAAGACCCATTTATAACATTTTTGATGGCTCTCCTTCCATTCTCATTTGCAGCTACATGTACCAAATAACTTTTTTTAGACAATTAGTCTGGTAGGCTAGATATAAAGTTGCAGAAAGATACATGTGCAGAAGGTAGCTACCAATAAACTCAGTTCTACAGAAGTTTAGTACAATTTCCTACTAACTTTGATATCAGTTGCTTTATCTTCTTAGTTTCTCTTCTTTTGCTATCAACTCCAGGTATTGCACACTGCACAGTTTAGTATCATTGGTATCATTAACAAATGATACAGAGCAAGATTTCAGTGCCTGTTATTTCTGTTAAAAGGAATGGCATGATTCAGTTAACATTTATTATATTGCATGCTTCACTTCTATATCTTCTCATCAAAAACCCTTTATTTGGCAAACTAAGACAGCCACATTTTAAAACAGTTGCATTCTATTTTCTTACACTCCATCATGATTCTAAGCCAAAACTGACAGACCCTCTCTTATAGATGGAATTTTAAAAATTGTTCTTCATGGCTAATACAAGAAATTCCGGATATGCTGTTCAAGATTTATTTCTACTATTTACTAAATATGTTAGGGAAAAGTGTGTGTGTGGGGGAAGCATTTCTTACTGACAACAGTGCTATAAGAATATCATCTTCACTGGGAGAGGTTCATTAGTCAGTACATAGGCATTCTGGATGATCCACTGCCCAGAGGCTTGGCTTGAGATTCAAACAGGGATTCCTATTATTTCATAAATTGTCTATTCTACCTTGTCCAGCTTATACAAAGACAGGAGTCCAAAAGTTACCCAGATGGCATAGATTACTTTGGGTTGATGTGGTTTTAAGAATCTGTATCCATTTTTCCCCTCTAAAATGCAGACACTATATCCTTACCTGAATATGGAATTTAAGTTCATAAAAATTATAAAGACCATCAGTTCCTCTGTAACACATACCAATGACTGATAGGAAAAAAAATTACCTATGTCTTTTGAAGCATTTCTTTTGAAGAGTTCTTAAGGTAACTTACGGGCAAATTCATTTCTTCACTAAAGCAGTAACACTGTCATTAACCTCACTGAACTGCAATCCTTGGCAGAAATCATCACCTTTCTTGCTTTGATTCAAATTATTCATCTTTAAAGAAAGCCAAATTAGGAGGAAATGCAAATTAAGTTTCATAAAGTAATTTCAGAGATAACGAGCATCTTCATCCTCATGAAGAAAACTATAAACAGAGCCCTTTATTGCTCAGTGCACAACTATGAGCTCCTACGCCCAGACACAGAAGATTCTGAAGAATAAGTTAAATGTTAAGTATGCTGCCTTTAACCTAACCTCCCCTTTACTATATTTGGTTTTAGGGATATCATAGCCATAGATGGTTGAAACATTCCCAACTCAATATGCTTTATTTTACATGTGAATAGATTTAAATTATATATTACGTTCCTTAGCTAGTTTTTTTGCTTGGGTTTTCTGTTGTAATTTAAGATTTCTTTTAAGTAAAGCCCATTAGCTTTGTCACAACACCAGGAAAACTTTATCTCCCTCAGACCTGCCCACCTTGCTGTGCCATTCCCTGCACATTTCAAAGAGACAGAGTTGTTCTAAATACTGTTGAACTCCAGCATTGCAACAGAGACATGCTACCAGGCAGATGGAGGCTTATTCTAAGGTTTATACCTGGAGCTACAAAAATATGAGGGGAAAAAACCCTACAAACCTCATGATAGAAAGGAGCCCCTCCTTCACTCCAAGATCATTTCATATTCCTACCAGTTCTCACCATACTCTGATCCCATCATTAATCATAAAGCCCCACTAGCTAACAAAATAACTTCCATGGGAAGAACAAAACATGACTGAAAGGTCAACAGAAGTAACAGCATGAATCATAATAACAGCCCATTACATCTCCTGTGGCATCAACAAGGTACTCATAAAATGGCATCAGAAGTTGCTTGATTGATGACTAGAACAGAAGAATAAGTGGGCCCATCAGTGAAAGCCTTGCTGACTGGCAGCTATAACCAGTGTTTTGATGACAAGAGTTTGAAGTTCATTACTATCAATGACACTTGGCTCACACTTGGACCCTCAGATACAGAATCCTCAGTAGAACAAATTGTTAACAGCAAAGATGCCTCTTCTAAGAGCTTTGTTAGAATTGATGTTTCGGGGGTTCTTGTCAAAGTCTACTTCATTTGGCTTAACTTCAAGAACTTAGCATGCTATTTCAGATAACTGTTTAAGACAGCTAAGAGTGACTTGAGAATGATGGCACACCAGGTTTCACCCAATCATGTCACCTTCTGTGTTCTACTGCAGAAATGGTTCCTTCCTGCACCATTCATCTGTAGGTTTAAAGAGGATTCTTTTTCCTAGATTTACCAATTTATATATGTGAATTTATATATGTGAAGCCCTCCATCATGTTTATTTCCTGTTTCATATACAAAGGATGTCAAATCTCACTGAGGAGATATTTTATTGGAACATACAAATAATTATAATCACTCACACTGCAAAAAATGTCAGCAAAAAATGTTTCTGAAAGTGACATAACCAGAAATACAACCTTTTTTATAAGCCATTAAAATATACACAGCAATATCTCAATTAACTATACCCAGAATCACATCTAATGCCATTGAGGATAAAGTTCTCCCAAAACACCCTTGAAGCCACACAGGTAAGCCTAACAAACCTTTGCACTGATTCAAGTGGTGCCTTTAAACATCCTGCAATTAACCTACAGCTTGTCTCAATGTTAACCAAAACCATGCACTCTTCCTATGATCCCATAATTAATCATGACATATAATTGCATTGAAATAATAAAGGGCTGCAGCCTGAATAATCTCTGCAGCTTCTTTACAGTGCTTTTCCAGTCAATTTTAAAACACTTCTTTCCCCTTGAAAACTCTATTACCTATATTACTACAGTTTTAGGCGAATGAACAATATTTAAATCCTCATGCAGGTGACATTCGAGATTATTCTCCTCATCCAGCAATAATTTACTCAATTTTTTTCAACCAAATTACTTCCAGAACAGCTGATAGGGTGAGAGGGTGTTTGCACTGTAACATTCACCTTCCTGTGTGGTTCTCAGAAAACATCATTTCACCACAAAATAGAATACTGAAAGTTGGATAGAATATTTCTTCAGGGCAACGGAAGTAATGCTGTTTGTTGCTATTTTTTTATGGTTGTACTTATAATAAAACACTGAAATTAGCTCCTTTGGATAATTAAAGAAGTAAGCCCATCCACTGCACAGCAAAAGCAGGTACTTATTTTAATCACATGCAAATATAATTTTACCTGGATTTTTAAGAAATAGATTGATTCTGTGACATCCTGAGACAAATTAGCGATCCAATGCACATACTGAGCATGCCTTGATAACCACAGATTTCATTATGTGTTTAATAATTGACTATTCAATAGAGCATTGATGCATTTCTGTCTGGAACTAATTCACCTTTGTCTGTGTATCAGCATGAATGTACAGTGAATTGCAGATACAGTCTTGGAGCATAAAGGCCACATGCTATATTCATCTCAGGTTTTTTCATCTGCATACTCATGACAGACACTGCATAGAAATTAATACTCTAACTTGCATATGCTAGTACATATACAAAATTATTTAGCAGAGCAGCGATTCAATGAAAAGCACCTTGAACTTTTATCAGGAAAACCACTGAGTCCACAAACAGACTTGACCTCAAAAATTGAATGACCCATTGTTGTATTTGCAGGGACATATGTGACATAGTGTATTAACAAATAAAAACAATGGAGAGCATTTAAAATATCAAGTTAAAAAAAGTCACAGGGAAAATCACTTTTACTCAGACACTTGAACATCTCTGGGACAGAAAAGTAAGCTTAAAAAAGCCCTCATTGTTCCATTCAGACCTGGTACCCCACCATTGCCAGGAAAAAAAACCTGCTTGTTCACAACAATAAAAGCATGTTCCATCACAAAGTAAGCCTCTCCATCACCTCCATTGTTTCCAAACTGTCCTAAACTAGATCTATCAGTGTTGAATGAGCACAAACTCACTGATCTAGGTCAGCTCCACTGAATTTAGTCTGTATTAGCTGAGAACAAAAAACAGACTGGAGAAAAAAAAATCTCTACAAAGCTCTCAACAGATGTCATTTCATCTCCAGGAGAAACAGCTTTAATTTTTCTCCAATGAGAAAAGTTACCATTTAGCTGTACAGCAAACTACTTTTTCATCTTCAGAAGCTCTATATCTATGTGAAGATGGTCTATAGCATGTCAGTCAAGCCAACACCTTCAAAAGCAATAAATTCACATAAAAACTAGCCATATCACTTTTTCATAACTATAGTATTGCCCAATCATCCTTCTGAATTTTTTCTAATGATAATCAGTGCTGAATGCCCTGGAGTAAGGTATTGGTTGCTTTTCTACTGATCTGTAAAAATATATTTGCTCTACTCATTAGCCACTTACTCAGTTCTTATAGGACACCTCATCTTCTCCCCTGCAGTGATAAATCAGTGAAACACCATGATCATGGTCTATAGGAAGTTTTGCTTATTTCACTTACTACATACAAATTTTCTTGTCTCCAGCTTCACCTTGGGTAACTTCTGGTCACTGGGATAGTGAAAGTTTAAGAAGTAATTAGCAAACCCTTCCTCATTTTGATTCTTTCAACCAAGTCTCCAGAAATTTTGCTTTTATTTTTAGCTATTACATTATCTTACATTGTATAGAGGCTTACACATATCATATTAGAATATATATAAACAAGTGATAATATTCAATTTAACATTTTAAGGCATTTCAGTTACAGGATATGCTATTGCTTTATGATTACTATTAGCTAGTGTTTATTGTCAGTTAACTAGAGAGCATAATATAATTTCAAACACTCTAGACAAGCTTACCTTGATTCTTCCTGTCTCCCCAGCCAGCCATACTGGTTCTTTGGTTTCAGCCTCTTCATGTGCTCACTTCAAATCATAACTAACATTCTTCCCTTAGTTTGCCATTAATAATTTTCCTTCAAAGGGATAAAGGAATACAACAGACCACAAAGAAATCCTTATTTTGCAAACAACAAAGGGTACATTTTATTCCAGCAACACAGCCATAGCTCATTTTTGCCCAAATTATGACAGAAGCAACTACAATGGTAACTCCCTAAATGCCTTATACAAGTGCAGGGTTTCCTAAATGCTGTCGTAGCAATCACTCATCCTTGGAAGATCAAGGTACAGACAACCTGATAATTTCAGACGGTTGCTGGTTATTCCTGTTAAATGCTATTGCTGCTGATGAAATAGGCCACTCCTTCACCAAGGTGAAAAGATCTGAATTCTTGTCATCTGGAAACTATTGGTTCAGATGTAGCAGTGAAGCCCCAGAATGTACCGTACCATAAATCTGAATCATGTCTAGAGGGGAAAAAAACACCACTGAAAAGACCTGAATCAGGATTTTTAGTAAGCTACATTTACCAACTTGTAATACATCTGTCATGTCTAAGTTTCACTTCCCTGATGACTGCTGATTTGACTACAGAATTATCCAAGTGTTAAACAGCTTCTCTGGTGATTGCATGCTCATCTGTGATTGTAACTCAGCTGTTTCTGCTGGAGGCCATCCTCATGAAAAGCTAATCCACAGTGAGTAACTTCTACAAAGTGGACTCAATTCACAGCCCAGTTATAGTGTCAGGAACCTTCCCAATCATTTTTCTAAATGTTTAATATAGTCTGTTGTACTTTGGAACATTTCTACTCTTTCACACTTTCCTTTGAGAAGTAGCTCTGATTCCCAGTAATCCATTGTAGCTTGTGTTTATTTAGCAAGATACGTCCCTTACCTATTTATATGGCATTACAGCCCTTACACATTGCACTTTCACACTTGTTTGTTGGGACCATGATTACAAATGCATGGGCAACAAAGATACAGCACGTTAAGATTACATAGCCTCTTTTTCCTTGGTTTTTCTTCAGGACATCTAATAATTTGCAACAAAGAAGGCTTGGTTATATTTTTTCTGTTTGCACATAACTCTTAAACTGTCACGGCATTTAGGAAAATGTATCTAGGGAAAATGCTAAGAGGAAAAATGCTTTGAATCAAAGAATGGGAGATAAAGCAGGTTCTGCATTAACTGGAAAACTACTGACATTTCATTGCACAAGAGATACTATTTTCTAAGTGGATACTTCACCTTTTATTGGTCATATTGCAAGGATGGCTATACACTGCACTATTACACACAGGTTTTCTTTCATCAACAAAAGCAAATAACAACATTGGTCTAAATCTTCAGAGACATTTCAGCTGCTGCTGGCTTCGGAATAGTGAAAATAAACCAGCAGTTTCTTATTGGTGAGTTATTTTATGCTTCTCAGTTCATTCTCTTGGTTCTTGGTTCTCTGCAGTCTTTCTTTAGACTAGGTCTTAGGGAAGGAAAGGGAACATCACTATTAAAATATTTATACCATTAATGAAAAATAGACCAAGCCTTACTTATGCATCTCTTTATTAATATGCATATACAGTTCATTGAATGCTAGCACGCCACAGCCTGCTGTTCTGTTGCACAATAGTAACTAACAAGATTTTATGGCTCTCTTGAAGGAAACAATCTTGATAAAGCAGTAATGAAAAGAAAAATAAAACCCCTTAGGTCTGCTTTTCACAGAGTTTCATATCAAATGCTCTCCTCTGCAAGGGCTTATTTTACCAGTGATCTTTGCAGGAAGAAAAGAGCTACAGATAAAGTTAGCCACAGCTTCAGACTCCAAATTGCCTATGTACAGACAAGCCAATTAGTGACTAGCTGTAAGTCATCAGGTGCAATTGAAAGGAATGCACAATCTGACTTTCCCTTTCTCAAGAGGCACTTATCTTCTCATCTATTGCAGCGATAACTTGAAACTCCTCTGTAGTTGCCATCTGGCATGCAAGTGTGGATCTGAGCTTAAATTAGAAACAATAAAGATGCATGAAAGCCCTGGTGCTCTGTGCTGCACAATACTTCTTTTTACAATATCTTTTACATTAAATTATACCGGAATAAAGATTTTGATCATTACATTTATGCCTCATCCTATAATTTTAAAGTTTGTATAAAACGGATTAAATACTCTTCTAGCCAAGTAACAAACAGACTGGTGAGGGTGGTTTAAGAGAAATCCCCTGGCTGACAAAGGTAACAAAAGCCAAGAAGTATGTTTAAAAATGGGTAAAATGGGATACATCAATTTTCATGGTTTAAACTACAATAATGCATTCTTTGAAAACGTGCAGAAATAAGAATAATTATTTCTTAATTGGAATTAAAATCATGTTGTGTACCAATAGTCCTGAAAGAACATGGCAAAACAAGGTACAGAGGAAAGGCTGGTATCTGCCTGACAAGAAGGAGTGACAGCTGAGCTCGGTTTCCTCTGGAGATCAGTAGCAGAGAAGATAAGGTGATCACATGGGGAAAAAACTCTCTTACTGTAGTTTGCTCTCAGGAAATCACAGAATCATAGAATGGTTTGGGTTGGAAGGGACCTCAAAGATCATCTAGTTCCAAAGTTCCAACCCCCTTACCATAGACAGGAACACCTCCCGCTAGACCAGGTTGCTCAGTGCCAACTTGTGTGGCTACAGCAGCAGGAATTGAAGACTGGATTACCTCCATTACCTAGACTGGGGAAATGATGAGGCCTCCCAGGAATTCCTCTCAGATAACCAGTAATGAATCACACACATCATACCCATATTTCTGTGTTACACAGCTCCATGTTACAGAGAAGCTATTCTCAAAATTACAGAGCTCCCCAAAATATGACAGCTCTATTCACAACAAACTTTCAAGGTTTTGAAATCAGTCTTTGTTCTGTATTAATAGAATACTAAATCCTCTCAGTATCTTTGTAGAATATTATGTCAGACACCCTATTTTATGAATACCTATCTATATACTTTCCAGTATTAGACTTCTTTTCTCTCTTCCCTGTGTAAGAGATCAGCAAGTACAATCAGAGCAAAATTGCTACCAATAAACATTTCCATTTTCTCTAATGCTATAAATTAACTAAAAGTAATTAATTTAAAATTATTCCAATCATTATAGGACTGTTCCCTGCAGTTTAAAAACCAGTGATCCAGGACCTAAGGGGAGCCTACAGGAAAGATGGGGAGAGACTATCAAGGAGTGCAGAACAAGGGGTAACAGTTTTTAAATAAAGGAGATGAGATTTAGATGAGATCTCAGGAAGAAATTTTTCATTATGAAGAGGGTGAGCCCCTGGCCCAAGTTGCCCCATTCCTGAAGGGGTGCAAGGCCAGGTTGGATGGGGCTTGGAGCAACCTGGGCTGGTGAGAGGAGCCTGTCAATGGCAGGGGGGTTGAAGCCAGATGATCTTTATGATCACTTGCAGCCCAAACCATTCCATATTAAACTGCCAGTGCAAAAAAAGCCTTGGTCCTTTCAGAATTTGAACAGAGCCATACCAGGTTTCCTTTTGGTAAGAGCATTAAGCTCACTTTAAGCTCATCAGAGCTACTAAATCTCAAAATGCCAACTATGTAAGAGCTTTAGCTTTAAGAAAGATACCTGACAAAAATGATGCTGTGGCTTGCAGTACAACTATTAAAACTACATGTGGGTAAAATTCTTTATCTTACAGAGGAAGAATACAGTAGCAGAGTAATATCCACCAACAGATACCCCAGAGAACTGAAGAGTAAAAAGCAAGGTGTCAAATATTTTTATAAAATCCACTTAAAAGAAACACGGACAAGCTTCTTATATTAAAAAACCTGATTTTTAGATGATCATACAAGAATTGTCTCAGACTGCACAGACATTGTTGTTAATTCCAGATGCAATTCTGCACATATTTATAAGAGTCACTAAATTACTGAACATGACCCTATTGATCAACCAGTAAAATCACTATGCTGAAAAGATAACACAGAATGTACCTGGAACATTACACAAACAAAATTAGCTATTTTAATGTCACCAAAATTGAAATACGTGCAAGAAGAATCAATGACCAAAAGCAAAAAATAAATATGAACAGGAGACAATTTCTATCAAGACACATTTGATGTACAGTGACAGAATTTTACAAACAGTGGAGAATTAAGGAGAGAAAACAAAATAAATACCCAAGGAATTAAAATAGCATGAAGGGTAGACTTTCTGATAAAAGAGAGAAAGAAAGAAATTAAGCATCATCCCATTCTGTGGTAAAAAACTGCTTTGACTGTCATGGAGCGTAAAACATGAGAGAAATTTCTTTCATTGCTTGCATTTTATCTTCTAGATAAGTCTTCCTCACGGCCAAGTTAAAAAGTTTTATGATTTTTATATGAGCCCTTTTTAAGTTGGTGATCTTTTTTCCTTAGCTTTCAAATAAAGCTTTGTATTCTGCCCTGTTTCTACCCCTGCTCATTTATCTTCTGCAGCTTCAGAGGAACACAGCAGACTGCAGCCTGCCTTGCTGTCATTCTCTGCTGCATTTTACCTTTCTGAATTCTACTGTTCACCTCATTAATAATGAGTTTGCTAATGTTTACCTTTAATTCCAACAGCAATCATGCAACTAACTGAATTTCATTTAAAAGTTAACATTTTCCTGCCCATAGATATTTGTAATATTTGATTTAACATTCAAACTAACAGTTAACAGCACGTAAGTAACTTAATAATAAAAGCTTTGGTATTTACTTCATAGATTAAGCTGAGTGAATGGTCTCCTCATTGTCCAAGCCAAGACTTCAAGCTAATGCTTTCCAATTCTGCTATGGAGGGTAAAGGTTAATGAACACTTCTCCATCTCCTCCCAACAGAATTTTTTTCCAATCTAACCTACGCATCAGCAGAGGCCAGATGCCAAAAAATGAAAGATGATGGTGACTCATCTTTTGGCAGATTTTACGATTATGATGCCTAATTCTACAGCCTTAATGTGCAAAAGTTATGTAAGACTCAGGAAAATTTGTGTCCCAAGAACAGCAGTGAATGCCAGACTTTTGTACAGCATCTGCAACAACTTTGGCTTGGAATTCTGTACCCATGGCTTTACACCTTAACTTGGATATATTAACATGTTTTACTTAACAGTAACAGAAGAGCAGCAAAATAGCATTTTGGCTCCAAACTCCACTGGAACAAGACCACAATGGATACCCATGAAAATAAAACTGTGGTGTTAAAGATAACAAGCTGGTCCAGTAATTGCCATTATCTCCAGATAACTGTCAGAAATTTAGATGATTCTGTGGTGGTAACTTTTGTCTTAATTTAACTGCTGCAAGACAGGTTATAATTAGTTCACCTTTCATAATCATCTTGCAACATTCTGTGGTCATTTGTTCTTCCTTCAGTGCTCCAGCCCTTGCACATATTGCTGTTTCATACCCATCTCTTCCCATATCATCTCTTTTACATCACCGCACGATCTGCAACATCATCTACTTCATGAGTGCTCTGATCAAAAAGCATTTTATTAATTGAACTGTTTTTTAAAAACTCCACTTTGAAATGGAAAGCTTGTATTAAAAGGCAAGAAGCAACTGATCTGATTTACAGCAGAAATGGTGAGGACCAGAGCCCCAGCTACCACTGAACCCCGAGGAGTAGCTGTGCTTCCCTTTAAGATTACACACAACAGGTTTGGGGCAGGTTCTACAACTAACTGGTGACATTCCAACATCTCAAGAAACTGTATTTTACATACCTAGTAATCAAAGAGAACAAGCAAATTACTTTGTGTTCTTTGGACTCCACTTTTTGCTAGATCTATTCAATACACACTTTATAGTGTTAGGGTGTTTTGCAAAATATCCAGTCACTGATGGAGAAGGTAGTGAGCCTGCGGGGAAGTGAGGAGAACAAACGGACTCCATGCCATTCAATATAAATCAGTAGAGCCATTTTATTGAGTTTCAGTGCAGTTTTTATAGCAGCAAGCAGTTATCTTCCATCCTAGGACCTACTGACAAAACACAGAATCATAGGATGGCTTGGGTTGGAAAGGACCTTAAAGACCATCTAGTTCCAACACCCTGCCATGGGCAGGGACACCTCCCACTAGACCAGATTGCTCAGTGGTTCGTCCAGCCTGGCCTTAAACACCTCCAGATTTTGTGGGGGCATCCACAGCCTCTCTGGGAAACCTCTTCCACAGTTTCACTACCCTCACCATAAAGAATTTCTTTCTTGTATCTATCTTGAATCTCCCCTCTTCCAATTTTCATCCATTATTCCTAGTCCTTCCATCCTGGACCCTATTAAAAAGTCCTACCCCTACCTACCTTTCTGTAGCCCCCTTCAGGTACTGATAAGCTACTATGAGGTACCCCTTGAGTCCTCTTTTCAAATACCCAGTGTCCTCCTTGTTTCTGTTAGATCTTGTTCCCAGCACATTTTGCTGCTCTCAGGGTGTTCTCCCAAGGTCAATTCTCATTTGCAGAGCTCCACAGCTCTGTTCTCTGTATCCCAACAGGGAAGCCAACAGAGAAACCTAAACTTAGAATGATATAATGGTTTGGGTTGGAAGGGACCTTCAAGATCATTAGTTCCAGGCCCCCTGCCTCCCACTAGACCAGGCTGCTCAATACCTCATCCAGCCTGGCCTTAAACACCTCCAAGGATTGAGGAGGCATCCACAACCTCTCTGGGCAATCTGTTCCAGTGTCTCACCACCCCTCACTGTAAAGAATTTCTTTCTTCTCTCCATCCTCAATCTCCCCTCTTCCAATTTGCATCCATTCCTCCTAGTCCTGCCATCCTGGACCCTATTCAAAAGTCCTATTCCAGTCTTCCTGTAGCCCCCTTCAGGTATTGAGAAGCTACTCTGACGTCCTTGATTATTCCCTCCTTCTGAGAAAGAACTCACTAACTCTTTTCGGTTGCAAATCGATGTGGCCCACAGAAGGCACAACCCTGCAGCCGCTCGGCCCGTCCTAAAAGCAGGAAGCAAAGACTTTGTAACCCTTCCAGCTGAATAATGGCGATTAAAGGTCAGCGACCTGCCCTCTAATACGGGAGGATGTTTCGGAAGCCGCAAGGCCGCCGCAGGAGCAGGCAGAGGCGCGTAGCCAGCAAAGGGGAAGGGGGAGGTGCCACCGGGCTAGGGCGCCTTGTTCCGCACAGGCCTGGCAGCGGCCGACGGAACTCAGCCGCTCCGAGTACGCGGCGGGAAGGAGCCCTCGCTGTGGCGGCTTCTCCGAGCGACGCCCATCCGTCGGTGTGCGGCGGGGAGGGGCCGGGATGGGTGAGGCACTTTGCGGGCTTCGTACCCAGGCTGGCAGCTGGGGCTGGCGGAGAGGCCGGAGTGGGCGGGCTAGCGGCGCCTCCCCGGCAGGGTCTGGGTCTGGGTCTGGCGGTAGCACCCGGGTCTTAGCCGGGATGTTGGTCCACCGCTGCGCCCGAACGCGTCCGAAGGTGGGGCGGCTCAAGCGCCGAGCGAGGGGAGGGCGTTCGCCGGGTGCCCGGTGTCACTTCGAGGGCCCCGCCGGAAGGGAAGGTGCCGGCTGGGGTTGAGCTGAAGCCGGACACAGCGAAAAACACATACGGGCCTTCCGAATGGTGACTCTTTGCATCACAAGCGTATATCCGGGACCGTATAATAGCAAATTCAGGTTTTCTTTTTTTCTTTCTGCTTTCTCCAGGGCTCCTTATAAAGTGCTGGTGAGAGTTGAAGAAAACAAGAGGATACATGGCTAGTTTTTTTTAGTCTCCATGCCTTTCACGGTGTGACTTTCAGTCTTAGCGCTTGTTCCCCCCCATGTGTGACAGCTGCTGCTGCTTGGCTTTGTGCAGCCCCTTCAGAAGCTGCTCTTTAAGCTTTGTGGCAATACCATGTGTGCCAGGAGTTGGGTTTTCTGCCATTATTTGCTCCCTAAGTCTAGTTGTATTGCTTGGTTCTAGTAATTAATGAACTTCAGAAATGAAAATTACAGATTCATAGAATAGGTTGGGTTGGACAGGACCTTAAAGACCATCCAGTTCCAACCCCCCTGCTATAGGCAGGGACACTTCCCACTAGTTCTGGTTGCTCAGTGCCTTGTCCAGCCTGGCTTTAAATTGTAGGATTTAGCTTGGATATGACATATGAGTGTTCAGCTTCTTTGAAGGACTCTTGAGATGGCCAGAGTTTTCTAAGGGAAGGGCACTAAGAAATGCCATGCTGTCAGACCATTGTCCTGTCTATCCCAGCTGANCTGAGGGACTCTTGAGATGGCCAGAATTTTCTAAGGGAAGGGCACTGGGGATACAATGGGTGCCCGTCCTGTCACCATTCCAGAGGGGAATTTGAGCTATTTGAGGTCCCTCTTGATAAAATAAACTAAAAACTAGATTTTATTGCAGTGATTATTTCTAATGTCCTAGTGCAAATATGTGTGTCACCTGCTGATTCTGGTGCAGCAGAAGAAATGGTCTGGGTGAAGCTGTTGCCTTCAGCTCTCTGCTTCATATGAGTGGGGATGCCAGAGTGGCAGGAGCCACCTTCACAACCATATTTTGTCCCCCCATATTGTTGGTTTAGTGCTGTGCACCATGTGAAAAATGCTTTAAAAGCCCACCAAGCGTGGTCTACTTTTCTTAACAATAATGAAACTGAGAAATTAGCTACATAGGCTTGCAAACTGTAGTCGAGATCTCCAGAACCATAAGAAATGCCATGCTGTCAGATCATTGTCCTGTCTATCCCAGCTGACTGTCTGGACCAATGGAAAGGGAAAATAATGTGGCCACTTGCTTTCCCCAATGTTCCCTGCCACCAGTCGCATCTGCTTTGTGAAGGACACAGCCTTAAAGTTTTAAATTTATTTTTAATTCTTTACAGGTTAGAAGGCTGAGAGGTTTTCTTGTAACTACAAAAACAGCCTCAGGAGTGAGTCACTGTCAATGCAATAGATAGCAAATAGTCAGCACAGCACTTACTGGAATCAGAAAAGCAAGCAGTGGGATTATGGATACCACTGTTTTAACTTTGGTCTTTCTGGATTACCCCATCTTTCTGCATTATCCCAGCATTGCTATGTCAGAGTATTTTGCATCCAAATATTCTGCTGTAGTATTTTTAGAGGTTCCATTAATTAGCTGTCTTTTAAAGCTAGCTTTATAAGAACAGGGTTTAGTGATTCATGACTTTAAATATCTACCTTGTACATGCAAGAAGTATTTCTGTTACTAGATTTGCCTTAGGATTTACTAAATGTATTTTGCTTATTATAAGAAAACTGCTGAAGATGTTGATAAAAGAACCAGTCTGGCTTCTCAGAAGAAACTCTGGAAGTTTTTGTAAGGAGGTTTTTTTGACAGCTAAGCTGATAAGTTTCACTAAATCAGCAATGTTTGGTTTAAAAATAGCCAGTTGTCTGCATGTCTTTTTCTAGAAATCAATATACTGTTCTTTGTGGATGACTGACTCCTGTATGCAAATAGAAGGATGAGTATTGGTTACTTAGAATACCTTATACAACTCTAGAAGAAGAAAAAACTTGTTCATTAGTGTAATAGGGGCACAAGGAATAGACAAAGAGTTGAGTGTTCGATCTTGAGAGATCATCAGGGATTATTGGATGAGTGATTATCCAATCACTTAGTTAATAGAAGGAGATGCTGGGATTTGATTGTAGTCTCTTGACCTTGAAAAATTATACAAAAAGTTGCTAGGGCTCTGGCTGTGTAACACCTGCTGAGATCATCCTGCATTACCCAGCAGCCACTGAATGTGTGTAGTTTGTTATATTTGTCTATTTTTACTTGTTTTATCTATAGTTCTGTATTAGTGAAGTATCATTGGCTTTGTAACACGATGAAGCTGCTAGAACTATGTGCGTAAGCATTCCTGAAAGTTTTATGGGCATGTAGAATGAAGTACATTTTTTACATATTGATGATTATTCAGATGATCCTCTATTTTAAGCAAAATAACCTTATGCATTATGGAATGCAGTTGTGCTTTGGGTAACTTTCAAACATACCTGAAAAAAAGCCCAGATTATTTTTTGTAAGGTTTTGTAAGCTTCTGCTCTGGTGAAGACTCCTTTGAAGCTCATAAAGAAACTGTGACAGGACCTGCTTTATCTGACTAAAAGCCTGGTGTGGGAATTGGAAGGGGTAACTTCATACTTCTGATATGCTGAATCAGATAGGAGACCATGTATCCTTAATGGCTTTCCAATTAAAGTCACAGAAATAAATTTCACCTGGGTAACTTGCAATTTAACAATAGTGTGATCCACCATGTGGCCCTGAAAGAGCAAGTTTAGAAGAATCATATCAGGCTGTGTGTAATATTTATGTGGACTCTGTAAAATTTTTCTTGGCCAAGGTATGTAACTTAGATTTTACATTTTTCATTTCTTCTCTGACCTAGATATTTATGTTATGTTCGTTATGAAATTGGAAGGTGGGGATGCACAGGTAAATATTTATCACAGTTGTAGAGGATTGATTTCAGTGACAGCACATGGTGGGAACTTTAGAGTAACTGGAGTAACTTCTGTTATGGCAGTAACTCTTACTAGAAACTGTAAAAAAAATCTGATATCATGTATTTTTAAGGGAATTGTGTGCTATGGTTTGCTATGCTTTGGGTCAGCTACTAAAATTTTTACATTCTGACTCTAATTTGAAGTAATCATAACATGCTTAGTTAAACTGGTTGCAGGGATACCTCCCACTTGACCAGGTTGCTCAAGAATGTAGCATTTTTCAGCTAAAACAGGTTGAATGAGGACATCTCAAGGATGAAGAGTAAGGACCACCTCACCCTGGGCACCCATTATAAAAATTTCATTATAAAAAATCATCATGATTTTTCTATCATGGAAGTTTTTTAGTACAGCTTAAGTGTGACCTCCTAATTTGAAGGTACACCTTTGTATGTACACCTGCATCACGTACCATGTTGTCAAAAGCTTCTAAACTGTGGACACTCACATGTAAGATAAGTGGCATTTATAAAAGGATACCTTCTTGGCCTAAACTGTTGGTACATGTGCCCACGGCAGGGCCCAGAGAACTAAGTTACTGTGTGAAAGGGGAACAAACTGTGACTTGTCTCCTTCAAACCTTATTCTTTAGGTAATCTCTTTCATCATTGAAAACAATACCTACAATGTTACAATGCAGCAAAACCATCACGGTCTCTGCTGAGAGCTGCACTTTCTCTTGCTTACATTATTTATGAATTGTGAAAATGGACAGTAAAGATGACAAAAGATTGGTTTTTCTCTATTAATTAGAAGTACAACAGAAGGCAGTGTCTGTCATACTGAACTAACACATGTATTTACAGTGTTTACTGACGTTGTGCATAAATCAGACATACTTGTTTCTTTTTAAAAACTGTCATTAAAAAAATTAAGCCAGTTGTTACGCAAATGTGATCTTTTGAGGTGTCCACATAAACATAGTACAGTGCAGCAAACATTTGAATAGCAGAACAGACTGCTGAAATCTCAACAGTTTTAAGCAAGGCAGTGGCAAACCGCTTTGATCAGATGAAGACAATTCAATAGTTAGGCAGGAATGGGAAAGCCTCAGTACAAATGTCACTCTTTCATTATTTCCTGACCTTTCTCTCAAGAAATTGAGGATTTGAGACTGGTTTGCCCGGTAGAGAATACCTAATCAATAAAAAATGTTACTGTACATCAGAGTAGTTCTGCTTCTTCAGTAAGAGTGTAGCAGTTACAGTAAATGAGGAATAGTGGGAGTTGGCCTCTCTTAGCATGAACATCTTAGCATGTACTGATTAGTACAAAGAGAAGAGAGAGAAAGACACTGTAAAACAAAATTCCTGGGGTTTTTTTCCTATAAGAATTTGTGGTTTTTTAGGAATAATGCTTTATAAACTCAGTAAGGGGGTGCTGAGAGAATGTGAAACAGACGGCCTGCTTTTGGAAGTTCTGATTCCTCTTCCTTCTCTGGAGCCTGTGCTTAACCAATGCCTAAATACATGGGGAATACACAGTATTGGTGGGGAATTTTCTCTTCAGAAAAGATCCTAAAATTGCACATGCATAAAAATGCATTTTTCCTGGTAGTGCATATATTATGTTTATTAAAATATGAGTGGTGTCAGTTTTCAAAACAACTTCTTCAAAATAAATACTGCCTGTTTATATTTTTCTCTTCCTTTCAGTTCCTGGCTAAGTATAACAGAAAAAAAAAACTTACTGAGTTACCCAGTGCTGGCTGAGTGGCTTATTTTTGTGGAATAGAAATATATTCCTCTGGCAGGATGTACGCACTCAGTTAGTGCCTGATAACAGCACAGTCATTTGCTCGTTCATAGTTTGTATTCTTTTAGGGAAAGTAGTTAAGGACAGTGCTTCATATGTGTAGGTAAAATGGAGTGGAATGTTTGTAGGAGCCTGCCATTGTGGGTACACAGGGATGCCATAGCACTTAAAGGAAGTGTGACTACCACCTGCAGTCACCTGCGAGGCCTTTAACAGCATTGCTTCCCACCCATTCACCCTATTCATGGCTTTTTTAATGTCCCTGGTTTTTTTCCTGTAACAGCTGTAGTTTCTTCAACTATATCCACCATCAGCTCTGCCATCAACGAAGAACTGTGCAGGTAGTTGTTGATAATCAGGGTAGAAGAATAGATTAGCTGTTGCCTGTCCCCCTGTAAGAAAGTCAGACCTGTAGGTTTGGATATTACATGTGGAGGTTTTGCCATAGGATCCAAGAAGCTGTGGTTAGAACTTACTTTAAAATAAAGTACTTTTGTAGCAGGCCTACACCTGAAGTTAATAGGACATTGACAGAAATGCAGAACAAAACCTTGTTTTCTGATAAAGATGGGTTAAAAATAAAAACAATAAAAAATCTGACAGTGACATTATGAATTTCTATAAATATAGCTGCGTGTAAGGAAGCAATTTTTTGATGCTCTTCTAATAACATAAAAGAACATGAATTTCTAAGCTAGTACTCCCTATGTGTTATGATCATAGAGAGGACTGGTGTTTGATACTTTACTAGTGTTCCAGAAATACACAGCAGTGAAAATAGTGCTCCTTTTAGTTTGAGGAGCAATGGGTGAACTGACTGCTCTCTGTCAAGTTTGTCTTTTGTCTCAGGGCTTTTTTTTTTACCCTTTAGGGTGAAGTTTTAATGTCTTGCTGTCAGAATGAAGAGCAGGATACCTGTCATTCTTCTTGCTTGTGGCTCCTTTAACCCCATCACAAACATGCACATGCGTTTATTTGAGCTGGCTAGAGACCACCTGCACCAAACAGGTCAGTAAGGTGTTAGTGTCACACACATTGTTTGCTGTGAAAAGGAAGAGAGATTGTTAACACTTGCTGTAGCTAAGCTGTCACTTTAGAGCTAATCCTTCAATAGGAAGTTTTCAGTAGCATTGCCTCCTCCTAAGGCACCATGAGTGTTCATGCAAATAAAGGGATGGCTGTGTTAACGGTTCTAGGGTCATATTCATGGAATGCACCAAGGCTTGTGAAAGAGCTTGCTTAATTATTTTGAAACTGAGAAGAAACATGTTGAAATTTCAGGCTTTATGATACATTGGGTTTTAATATAAAGAAGTGTTGCAGTTAGCAAATTTGACAGCCTGGTGAAACTGCAGTAACAATGAACTGTTAATTATTCATCAGTCATCTTCACAAAGAGCTACAAGTTATCTCCTCTAGAAAAAACAATCTCCTCCTCAAAGAGATCAGAAAAGCTAGATGTCAGCAGGCTAGAAATTTTTGGCAAAAATGTGAGAATGGTGGGTAACATCTGGAACTTAAGAAAGAATCAGAACGTGTGCTGAGAAGCATTGAACTCTGAGCTTGATCTACTACTTAGTTGCTGGGGATTTTTGTTAAGGTTGGGGTTTTTTCCCATTCTGGCAGCTAAAATTTACACTTTATTGGACCTTGACAGAGAAGTTCCTTCAGAAATAATCTCAATGGAACCCAAATGGAAAATAATATTAAAAGAAGTCCTACTATCAAATTGTGGGGAGAGGAGAGAGAACTTGGAAACCCACTGATACCGTTGTGTGTTAAAAGCAGCATCTGCATGCTCACCAGCTACTGTGAGAAAACTTTAATTTTCATGAAGTGGTCCTGAGGACTACCTCTACAAATCCCATATATTCTTGCAGCTGTAAAATAGTGGGTTTTTGCTCCTGCAGGACCAGAAATTAAGGGTTAAAAAAAGATTCAAATGAGTTATTCTCATAGTAATTTTACAATTGCTTCTACTGCCCAGGTGTGCAAGGGGTAGGAAGGTAATGTGAGAGCAAGTGTTAATTCTCTCTAAGCTATATGTTTTAGTCCAGTATCCAATTTCTTTATATTGAAAAAAGGATTGAACTGGGAAATGAATTGTCGTTTTGTCGCAGTCAAAATTCATTGTTTGGTCTCCTCTAGGGTCTGCGTAACTAGACTCCACCACTTACTGAGAGCAGTTTGCTTAAAACAAGTCCAATGAAAATAATTTTGAAAATGAAATTTAGAAAGGCTGAAAGGAAAGTTGTGCATTATGTTACACCTCTCTAACATCAGTGCTTAGTTTTGGATAAGTTGTGAGTCGCCTTTTTAGTTCCCAGTTGAACGTGTGGAGTCTTCCTAGTGTAACTAGCTGCTGCATTAAAGAGGGGACTTCATTAGTATCTGGTTTGACTGCAGTGTCATCACTTCATTTTCTGAATGCTTCACACAGGATGTCTGCAAAGCAGGAAACCTCGGTGAGCCTGTGGGAACTCTACTCCCTCCCGATACAGGCAGCTTTGAAATGACTGTAAATAAAGATGTATGTGTTCGTGTACATGGAGGCACAAATCTGTTATATGCTCTTCCTTGCTGCAGTGAAAGCAGTTTCTCAAGCAGAAGGGGTTGGCAACATGCTATAACAATGATCAATTCTGGATGCCTGTTTTGTGGCAGAACCATTCCCACCTAGGAAATTTGTTGGTTGTCCTCTCATGTTTTAATCGTATTTTTAGTTCTGCAGTTACCCAGATACGGAGAGGAGAAATTAGAGCTTACTTGCTGAGAAAAAGTGCTAGTTGGAGACTGGAGACTGATAGTAGGCCTGAAGGACTGTGGATTTATTTGTCTCTAAAGCTTGTTTAGAGTAAGGTGGAGGACTGCTGTCTTCACAAAGATTCACTTCTCTGGAAGAACAAGACATTTCCACACTAACATGCCCACTGAATGCCTGAAAAGGTAGCTAGCGTGAATGAAGAATCAACTAGCATGAGGGGTGTTGCTTCTGGAGCTGTGAGGCTGACTGATTTCAGGTATTTCTGCCCAATGCCAGATTGTGCTGAAAAGATGAGTTGTGCAATAGCTTGACTGGAATCAACTTCCAGTTGGGTTTTACTGTTAGGAATTACATGACTATTCCTGATGTGAGTCCTGACTGACATCTCCAGTAATTCTGTCAGCCAGCTTTTGCCATATCACTTCAGTTTCAGGTGCTGTCTAATCTTATTTTTCATACCTCTCTATGTTCAATCAGGAATCTTCCTGAGCTTCTGGTCATTTAAGCAGTATCTGCAGCTTCATTGCCACATGTCACGTAATTCATCCTTTTTCTGTTAATATCAGTCAACAAATCTTGCTGCTTTTTAAATACAGCAGAGACAGGAACTGTAATGATTATCTGGATTTTGTCTCGACTCATGAATTTAACTCTTTACACATTCTCAGTGTAGCTAGCTATACTTTTCTAAGACTCAATCCTTTGTTTTAAAATTCATCCTTGAAACCTGCACTGACTGTAGCATTTCTAGTCTATCAATATCTAGTGCCAGGTAATTTTAATTCTCTTTGAACATATTTTTTATTTGACCATAAATTCCAAAGAAATAGTACTGTAATCAATCCGTGTAAGATATTTAAAACCTTTTTTCCCCAAGTATAGGTGATGGAGGATAATTTACCATCTTTCTAGATAAGACCAAAAGGGATAGAGGGCAAAGGAGGAGGATATGAAAAACAAGATGTTTCCATCTGTGGCAAGTCAGACGCAGGAAAGCAAAGTGCAGACTAACCAGCCTTGAGAATTTGGAATTTATGTTGTTCAAGGCCTGCATCTGCTTAAAATGGTCTGATAGTTTAAGAAAGGGATAGGAACAGACTGTAACAGCAGCAAGTCATCATAAATACAGTCTGTTGCTTTCCTGCAACAATTCTGATAACTGGAGTTTGAAAGAGATGCAAACAACCTTGATTTGATGCCACTGTTTGATAGAGTGCATAGTGATAGAGATACATGATTGGAGTAGCATGAGATCAGCAGGAGTTCCTCACAATAAATATCGATGACATTAGAAAAAATTAACTGAACTTTAAAAGTGAAGAGGAGACAGATCTTTGCTTTTGTCTTCAATACAGATTTACAGCAGTGTTTGCTTAAGTAGAGCACTACTTAGTTAATTGTATTCAACTTTACCCATTAAAGATTCAGAAAGAAGGATGCATGTGTGGCTTGGCATTCAGAAAGAATTAAAGCTATACAGTGTACTGCAAATCAAAGCAGCAAATGCACAGATCTCAAGACATCTCAAGACATCTCAAGACATACCACAACTCTTAAGAAAACACTTCTGGCACATAAAATTTAATTTTCTGAATTCTGCTATCAATTTAGGTCCTAACTTCTTTCTGATGTTAAGGATCACTCTTTCTAAGTGAAAGTATGGACATCTTTCTGTTCCATGAATTTGTGTCATACTCTGAAACCCAGTGGAGTAAGCAGTAGGTGTCCCCTGCTCGCACTTGTATTTTACTTTGGAATCCTGCTTATGTGTTTGGTAGCATCTCCAATGAGAATCATTACTTCTCAATCATGTTACATGGCAAAAGTCAGTTTGGATGAGGGAATTTCAGAATAAGGTGTCCCATGCATAGAGCTACAGGATGGGATTGTTCACATTGTTTACTCTCAAGATAAAACCACCGTTTATCCTTCCTTTTTTCAAGTACTCTTTTTCATGGCTGTCAAGATGCAACCTTCCTTTTGTGCAAATCCAGTGAACTATACAGAAGTGAAGTGGTTTTTAGTAGGCTTGATATGAAATATTTATTGTAGATATTATCTGTGGAGATCAATCAGCATTTTAAAACTGATCATTGTGCATGTTTAGCTAGCTGCTGGAGGAGCTTCTGAAGTCACAATGTATTTGAGTGGCTGGCTGACTACAGAGGTAAATCTGCATCTTGAGGCCCTGTAGTTTTCACAACAAGGGGGATATGATATATGTTTGTCTAGGTACTCATATGGCATCTGTCACTACAATTTGTGTGCACTGCATCTAATTCAGTAAATGCATCTTTCAAGGACCCTAAAGTGGTGAAGGCAGTGTCATCCATCCTATGGAGAGCTGTCCTGCAAGACTGTTCTTAGCTGTTCTGATGTATTTGTATTTCAGTGCAATGACAGCTGAGTTGTTTACACTTTTGATTTTCCTTCTGTTGAATTCCCTTCACGGAAGGTGATTGAACATGAACTATAAAAAGTCTTGCTTATTTTCCTTTCTTATGCTTGGCAGTCGCTTCATGGGAAGGTATCCTTTTGATACTTAGTCTTAACAAAGATGTTAGATATCCCTGCCTCCACTCTATTGAATTGTAACCCATAAACAAAATTAACATTTTTGTTTATGTGGAAGAATAAAAAAATCCATATTTTTATTTTCCTAGCATTAGCAGGCTGAGAGCTCCAGGGGGATAACTGTTGATTTCTTGTTACAGAATTTTATCATGTGATTTTAACGTATCTTGAGTCACACATAGAAGGCTGATGTACAAATTAAAAAATAATCCAGTTAACTAAGAATATTGACAAAAGCAGGGTGCCAATGGTTGTTTCAGTGAAGAAGTGAGAGCTTACATTAATATAAACTCTTGGTGCTTCTTAGATGATCGGAACATGAGATTGTATCATCACTATTTTCTGCATTGTTTTCTTCTCATACCAAGTTTTACATCAATTTAATTTTTAATAGGTGCCACTTTACTCATGAAGAAGACCTGACTTCTAGGCAATCAAAATAATTTTTTTTCCTATTTCTGCATTTTATGTAGTATATGTACTACACAGTAAATTTTGAACTGTTCATCAGACTCATTTTGTTAAATCTTAGATGTGTTGGTAACTCAATTGCCCTTTAATGAAGGAGAGAAAATGCTTATTCTGGAAAAACCTTGCAAAGCCCAAACCAAAAATTTCCAATCCTATGTGCTGCAGTTGCTCAGTAATTTGCTCTGGCTATATAAAAGCTGTACTTATTGGAATATAAAATTTAGTTCTATATAGCAATGTTGATTGTCTCAAAAACTAAAAATCTCTGCATGCTTGAAAATTGTATATCTATCATCTAATAGATAACCATATTGATAATAATTGTCAGCAGTTCTCAGAGGAAAAAAACAACTGCTTTTTAATTTTTTTAATTGCTTTTCCTGAAGAATACCTAGATCAGATTGTCTGTAGTCTTTTACAAGTTAGAAGCTAACCATGCTTTGAAGAGTTTGGACTACATGAACTCCCAAGGTCTCCATTACTCTAAAATTTCAAAATACTTCTTTTTGTTTGTTTGTTTTTTCTTTTTTTTCCAAAGGGAGATATCAGGTAATTGAAGGCATAGTGTCTCCTGTTAATGATGACTATGGAAAGAAAGGCTTGGTTTCAGCAAGGCACAGGGTAGCAATGGCTAAACTAGCACTGGAGACATCTGACTGGATTCGAGTTGATCCTTGGGAGAGCAAGCAGGAGACATGGACAGAGACAGTAAAAGTATTAAGGTAATTACATTTCTTTCCTTTCTTGATGAAGTTACTGATTGACAAAAATCTGTCAGATCAATGCATAGAACTTACTCTTGCAAAACATCCAAGCAAAGCAGAACACAGGAGGTTCCATAGAAATGTAAGAAAAAACTTTGTCAGGGTGAGGGTGAGAGAACAGTGGCACAGGTTGCCCAGAGAGGGTCTCCTTCTCTGGAGGCATTCAGAACACTCCTAGACACCTTCCTCTGTGACCTGATCTGGGGGACTGGACTCTGGAGGTCCCTTCCAATCCCTTTCATTCTGTGATTAGATTAGATCTATGAGCAATGAAAATTCACATAACTTTCCTTCAGAGAGACTGAACAGTCAGTGTTCCCCATCTGGGGCATTCCCTTTTCTAGGGGAAATTAGGTAGGCTTTTTCTAGACCTGTGCAGTACTCCACAGCACTGTACTTGTGACAAGTAGTTGGAGGTATGTGGAAAGCCTCTGCCAAAAAAGGGTCTTGCAAAATTGTCGTCACTGAGAGTTTTGCAGCAAAGTTCTTGACTCATGATTTTGTCTTTTTTTTTTTTAAGCTTCTGAGCAGGTAATAGAGAGATCTTAATCAGAAAGTAATAGGGTTTACAAACAAACCTGTTCAAGAGCATCTCTATACCAGATTAGCTGTGTTGCCATTATTATCCTGCTGGTTTATCTATTCACACATCCTTGAAAAATGTCCTTGTTAACTCTAATGGCAAGTTAAGCCCAAGCTTCTAACAGCTGCAGCCCAAGATTCTAACATTCTTCAGAATCACTGATTTTGTTGTGGTTTTGTGCTGGAACAAAAAATAAAACAATTTGCCCAAAACCTATTAACATGAAATGTACTTTTTTTCCCATATGGTCAGTCATGGTAATAAGTACACTATGGGTGAAGATATGATAACACAGGCTTCTTGCTTTAGCCGATTTTTGGAAATGTAGATGCTACACAAGTCCCCAGATACTATCAAAACGAAAGACTTCAGAGATGTCTTTCAAGAAAGCAAGTGTGCTGTCAGAACTACCAATGATTCTTCATTCCTGTCTGTATTTTTAGGCTGCTTTCTAACTGGAAGTGGTTGCTTGTATGGCTTAATGCTATAAAATGTGCCTCCCCATAATAACTGTCCATGATGCTCTTATGAGTCTATGTGAAAACAGTTAAAAGCCAAACCTCTTACTTTACAAAAGCATACAGAAGATCACACTTGTATATTTGTAAAATAAACTCTGGGAAAGAAGAGAGCAGGGTTGTTAAACTCTGTAGACGAAGATCGACCCTGGGAGTAAGATATGGTGGAATGAATCCGTGGCAGCAGTGAATAGCACTGGGAACAAGATCTAACAGAAACCAGAAGGAAACTTGGTATTTGTGTGGAGAGTGGATGTTTAGTTGGTAGGGTTTAGGATGACAAAGTAACTGATAAAATATAAACTGCTAGGATGGAAAATTTCTGCTTGCTTACAAACTGACATAAACTACACAGCAGCTTGATAAAGTGTGTAGTTATGCTTCTTCACAAGTGTTGAAGGTTGATCTATAATTCTTGGTCAGAGAAATAAGAACCAATCACTGCTTTCACTACAAGCTTCCTCGGGTAGGAAACTTGAGTACCAATAGAAAGAGATTTTGCTATTGCAGGGCAAAAGCAAAAAAACATTGTTGTCCCTAAATGTCTCCTCTTATCAATATTTTGAATTCTACACTTGACTGCAGAAGCCCATTGTGTCCTGTTTCCAGGCCTTTTTCTACAGTGCTTCAACCTGAGTGTGATGAAAATGTCCTATCTCATCAAAATCTGATGGATTTTGCAGAGGCTTCCTGCTAATTAGTAGGAAAGAATCTTCAGTGGCCAAGCTTGTATCTCCCTTGTGGGGGTGCTGCTAGTTGCCCATTACCTTAAGTGAATATGGAAATTTTGGAGACAATCCCAAGTCCCTTTTTTTAGAGAAGACATAAGAACATGATAGAGCAGTTTCCCAATTAGCTGCTGTTTCTGAATATTCTTCCTAGAAAGAAAACAGTCAGTAATCATTGAAGTACATTTATTCTTCTTCTAAAGTAGATTTGACTGTGGTAGAGAGATACTATGAATTAATTTAGAATTGGCAATGATATAGTTATATAGTTATTGAAAGCTTCATGCAGGTTTTAGAAAATGCTTGATAAATGGACAAATTGGTTTGACAATTGGTCCTTTTAGGTATATCTTTAAAATAACCATCCCTGCCCCAGCACTTGAAATGCTGAACCAAGACTTCTAGCAGTTTATATTCTGCAGTACTTGTAACATTAATCCTTCAGTCAGCTCTTTGCCAAGAGTTTTTATTTTTAAACCATGGCCTCAGAATGTCAGGCCATAATACAGTTGTGTTTGACTGTACCTAGCCTGTGTACAGCAACATAGGGTTATAGGTAGAAAGGGAGGCATGGGACAAACTACTACTTACACTACACTGCATACCCTCACCTCTTGTTTGTGTTTATTGGAGTTAGTTATGCAGCCTCTCTATTGACACTTGTGCAATTTATTGCAGAGGATAGACGTATTTGCATGACTTGGGGAGTGTACAATGAAATCACTAAATGACAGAATCACAGAATATCAGGAATTGGAAGGGGCCTCAAGAGATCATCTAGTCCACTGCACCTGCCAGAGCAGGAACACCTAGACCAGATCACACACTATATCAGAAGCATTGCAGATGTCAATAAACTTATGGGAATTGTGTATTTTGAGTTTCTAAGGATTGTGGGTTATCTCAGTAAAATTAAGGAAATACCACAAGGGCAATACTCAGGGAATGTTTTTAGGGGAGAAAAGGATTAGAGAGAACAACAAACGCTACTTCTTATAACTGAGCACACATTACAGAAACATCAACTTGAGTGCTTGTATTTAATCAAGACATTAAATGCAGTGTTTGAAGTGTGATTTGTTTCAAGCAAAACCCTCTCCATTGTATTATATGTAATATTAGTTCCAAAACTGTCATAAAGAATTGAAAACTAGAATGCCGTTCTAGAGATTGCTTGTGAATTCTGGGAAATGTTAACTATGTTGATACTAACCTCAAGGTAGAATTGATATGCTAAATTCTTAGCAAATTGTATTCAGAGCCAAAGTGCATAAAAGCAGACTGTGTTCTTGAATCTGAAAGTGGCAGGTAATCGCTTTGAGCATCTCTTGGGAGGATTACCTCACACAGAAGCTTTTATTTTAAACGCAGGCACCATTACAATGAATCACTCAGAGTGCTCCAGTCCAGGAAGGAGCCTATGAAAAAAAAATGGCCCTTAGAAAGATCTTCAGAGAATTCTCTTTCTCACCAAAACACAGGTTGGTTTGTGACTGTATTCACACTTCTTTGTTTATCAGTAAAAACAATACATCTTAACCAGTCCAGTCTAATTGATGAAGTCAAACATAGTAACTGGTAAGTTTTGAGGGGTGGAGCTGCTTGCCAAGAATAAGCTGTGCCAAATGCCAGCATGATTGTTGCTGTTGTGTTTTGTAGTAACTCCCACATAGACAAGAGACTGGTTTTGAGGTTAAATTCTTTTGTGGGTTTATAAGCACCTCTTTGGCTCTGTCAGAGATACATGTTGTGGTCCTGCCGGTTTTGCAAGCGAAGAGATAGCCCAGCTATCCAGGGGAGGGCTGGAGCACCTCACTTATGAGAACAGTCTGAAGGAGTTGGGGTTTTTCAGCCTGTGGAAGAGAATGTTCAGGGGAGACCTAAACAATACCTGAAGGGGCTACAGAAAGGCTGGGGTAGGACTTTTTAATAGAACGTTCGATGGAATAATGGATATGAATTGGAAGAGGGGAGATTTAGGCTGCAGATAAGAAAGAAGTTCTTTCCTGTGAGGGTGGTGAGACACCGGAAGAGGCTGCCCAGAGAAGTTGTGGATGCCCCCTCACTGGAGGGGTTTAAGGCCAGGCTGGATGAGGCATTGAGCATTCTGGTCTATAGGGAAGTGTCCCTGCCCGTGACAGGGGTCTTGGAACTAGATGATCTTTAACGTCCCTTCCAACCCAAACAATTCGATGATTCTGTGAATGAAAGCTATGAAAAAGAATTGGGTTTACTTAGAATTTCATGCCACACTGTAGTGCTTTTGCATTGGTGTTTACTGCACTTCTGGACTGAAATGCTTCTGTTGGCATTGGAAGTATGGCAATTTCTGGAAGCACTGTCAGTTCTGGATGCTGCTAGATTTCTGATAAATGACATTTCATTGGACACTTCTTGAACACAATTAATACATTTAAATTGTTCATAGTTATACAAAAGGTTGTCAAAAGTTTTTATAGTTGATAGAGGAAAAACAGTCTCAAGGCATTTGGACTGCTGTGGAATTTTGTGTTTGACAGGGTTAATGATTGTTGGCAAGTGTCAAGTCAGACTATTCCCTGTTGCCACATTTTGGAAAATTAGTGTGGAAGCAGTAAAAGCTATTCTAATTTTCCTTTACAAATAATTATTCTGGGTATTATTTTTAAGCTATTTTAAAGTCTGTAGTAGTTTATTTTTAAAATGGGCAAGGAAACAAATGGTAAATCAGCATTTTTTTTCCCAATGAGGATTCTCAGTTTAGAATTCATCAGTTATCATCATATGGCTAAAACTGTGTGAGAAGGAGGACGTAAAGAAAGAGGAATAAGTTTCTATGTTTATTATGTAGTGGCCGGAAATATATTTAAATTTTTGTACTATCTGGCAGGTGCCTGCAAAGATCAGTCCATTACTTTGAACATAGATGTGTTAGCATCCTGTTTTTGCATAATTATTCTGTCTTCAATTCCTTGACTGACTGGGCAGTGATATGGATTTGACTGTATTGAACGTGTGGCCTAACAAGGAGGAATGGAATAGTTTCTCCCTGTTTCCTTGGTCATTTGCGTTTTATCCCATAGAGCATGGGATAGTGAATTAAAAGCTTCCTAGAAAACCAAGCAGGTGTAGGATATGCTGATTTCCTTTTGTCTTTTTAGTTCTACCAGAATTAAAGCTGCTCTGTGGTGCTGATTTTCTACAGACATTTAAGACACCCAATCTCTGGAAGGAGGAACACATCAAAGAAATAGTGGAAAAGTTTGGTTTGGTCTGTATTAGCCGTGCTGGCTCTGATCCTACTCAGTACATCAATGAATCAGCCCTTTTAACTAAATTTCAGCACAATATTTTTCTGGTGAAAGAATGGATTCAGAACGAAATTAGTGCAACACAGATACGCTCCGCCTTGTGCAGAGGATTAAGTGTAAAGTACCTCATACCAGATTCTGTTATATCCTACATCACACACCATAATATCTACACAGAAGAGAGTGAGAAGAAGAATGAAGGGGACTTGCTTCAGCCTCTTAAACTGCAAAACACAGCAGTAAACCCTCTAATGGACTGACATCTGACTGATGTGGACAGAACATGGCATTTTTTTCATGTGAAGTTCTGGAGAAAGTTGTCTTTTTGTTAATGAGGGGGAAGTACATCAGTCCAAAACTTCTTGAATTTGTGTTTTTAAATTCATGGTTTTGTGCATAGTAGTGATTAAGCAAATAAGGAGGCTCAGCTGTGTAGTTTTAAATATATAGAGAACAGCTTGCTGATGAAAATTTAAAGATATTATCTTAATAATAAATAATTATATCCAGTAGCACTCAAGGGTCAAACATAGTATTTTGCTGAATTGTAATTCTGTGAACTTACACTTCTAGTATGAAGATATCCTACTGTTCTGAAGGAGCAAAATAAAATGAACTATTAACTTCTCTTCGTATGTGCATACGTGTGTATATATAGATGTTTATTTCAGTATCTATTAATGCTAAACTTTGACTTTTCAGGATTCTTAATAATTTGTTATATTGTGACAGTTTAAACAAGCAATGGAAATCTTTCATGCAATCATGATGCACACACCATTCACTTCACTTCTCTTTAAGCCTCCAGATTTTCAAATGACAATCAGTCTTCATCCTCAGATCTAAAGTGGTTTAAACTGGGTCTTTGTGTCTCCAATCCAGAATCTTCCCTAAGAGTAAGTAATTTCCAAAGCCTGAAAGTAGACAACATATCCAAGGAGAACTTTGGCTGTACTATTTCAAAATACATGATGGAAAGAAAATGAAAATAGCTAAGAAGCTATTTCAGTACTTAAACCCTAATTTTAGCTATAAAAAATCCATTCTCTTGTATGTTGGTTGCCTGTTTTGCTGATTCAGTCTGTCTCATTCTTGACAGAAGAGAGAATCTCTATAAACTGCTACTTCTATGTTTCATGTTTCTTAAATTAACTGAAAGCTTGTATACAGAACTGACTGTGGCTTCTTAACACAAGTTTCCACCTAACCAGCCTTTTCTGAGCCCTCAGCTGGCCAAGTGGCTTCCACTGGTAGTTCTCTTGGATTAAGGAGCTGGTAGAACAAGTAACACCAGGCACAGGTTGCTTTCACTGAAAGAGTCTGAATGATTCTTTTTCTGATCAGAAAGCAGCATAAAGTAGCTGGAACATAATCGAGGAAGAAGGATTTGCCTCAAAAAACACACAAGATCAGCGCTTGTATAACTTTGGCTAATACCCTAACCTAAAGCTACTTAAAAGGGTTTTTTCCTGTGTTGGATGAAAAATGAAGAGTAATATGGTTAAAGTGGATCTCCAGAAAAACAGTGTCCTTAGAGAAGTAATATGGAAGGTGAATGTTTTAATTTTGTTTAAATCAAGTCATCCTACCGTCATTAGAAATCTCAGAAGTTCAGCCTTGTGGAAGGATTTAAAGCCAACGCTTTGACAATAATCGGATTAGAAGGACTTGCATAGCTCCACTGACTAAAAAAAAAATAAAAGAAACCAGAGTTCAGATTCACATAAAGCAGGGCAGTGAGCTGTGTGCTGCAGAACCGACACACTCTTCTGAGATTTTGATTTTGAGAATTATCTGAACAGGAGATGCCTGCAGATTTCAATGGTTACTGGAAAATGGTCAGCAATGACAATTTTGAGGAGTATCTGAAAACACTGGGTAAGGTTCCCTTCTATTTCTGTATTAAATAATCAATAAATGCAAACTGTCTTACTCTTGACGTGAATGTTTTTTCTTGTACAGTTGTAAGGAATTTTTGAGACAGCCCTTTTTTTCTGAGAATGCACTTCATGAATTGCCTTATGCAAAATTGTTTTAAGCAGCCTGTACTTTTTACCATGTTGAAGTTTACATTAACAGAGTTTAAACTACATGGCATGAAGAGGTGAGTGGCAGATTTCAAACTTCAGAAAACAGTAGTAATTTGGAAAAGAGTAAGATTTTATTTATAGTGAAGAGACAACACTGTATTCAATGCAATTTTGTATTTGGTGTAAAGTGCTAGTATTGTGCTAGTATTTCAGTAAAAATATTGAAGACCTTATTAACTACCAAATACAAGTGGTACTTTCTAATATTCAACATAACAATCAAATCAAATTATTAACTTACTTAAGTTAAAATTATTTTTCATGGGCTTTTTCCTGGTGAGAAAGCTGACCTGCAAGGTATAGACATCTGTTTTTGTATATTTAAGTTCTCCCAAGAACTTAAAGTGCTTTTTATGGTAGACTATTCTGGATTAAAATAATTCTTCTTCTTTTTCAGATGTAAATGTTGCTGTAAGAAAAATAGCAAACTTGCTCAAACCTGACAAAGAAATCATTCAGAATGGGGATCATATGATCATTAAAACGCTAAGCACTTTTAGAAACTACATCATGGAATTTGATGTAGGGAAGGAGTTTGAGGAGGATTTAGCTGGGGTGGATGATCGCAAATGCATGGTAAGAATTAAAACTATAACAACAGACAAAACCCCCAGAATATCAATAACCTGAGGCCTTTCACAGACCATTTTATTATTAACCATTTTGTTGTGGCTATTTCTGAAATTATTTGTATACTTCTCAGTTTGCCAAGACATGCAAACAGTGTTTAGCATACTTTTATGTTAAAAGCATGCTAGTTTTAATCTGGAACAAAAAATCAATTTTACCAGTGAATGACATATCAATCAGTTATACAGGGATATTTGTTAGTCAAAAAGACATTTAGGTTCAGTATTCTGGAAACCTCACTGAGTGATGTTTTACAGTAAAGGAAATCCACTGATTGCAGGGTCGGGCACTAGTCCCCATGCTTACAGAATGACCAAGTGCTCAGAAATTGCAGCTTTTCTTGTGCTCCTTCCTTCCCAGGTGGACTTATTAAGGCAGGCCTGTTAATTATCCTGTACTGGAACACATTTAATTTCAATCAATAGGCAAACACTGAGGACTGCCTTATGAGCTTTGTTTGCTTGCCAGAGAGTTAATGTTTTCTAACTTAGAACTGATAAATACCAGTTAACAGGAAAAACTTGAGAACACAAAGTTTTATCCTGTTAAGTTTGAAAGTAGGAGACCTGTAGTATTCTGCAGGGAGAAAGCAAAAGAAAGTTGCCTCAAGAAGGACTAAAGAGGAGAAACCACATAAAAGAGAGTAAGTGCATTTCCACTCTTGGAAAGCTAGTGCCATTTAAAATCGATGCTACTCTCTAACACTGAGTTATGCAAATTTGCTTTTGTTCTGGTGATGGCAGGCAAAGGAAAGATAATAAGATCAGAAAAAAAGAACAGCTAGCTAATAAGTGCCTCAACTAATCCTTCTTGATTCCTTGTTACAAGGTGTGAAAGCATGAGAGAGTGGAGACTACAAAATTCACAGAAGGGAAAATCATGTGTGAGCCTTTTGGGAAGTGTGCCAATGTAATAATGAGGCCATCTAGCATGTACCTTCTATGATTTCATTGAGAATGAAATGAAAAATTTGATTCAGGGAAGTGGTCCATTCCAAGTCCTGCTTTTGAAATGCTGAATAGATTTGACCCACAATGCTTAATTTCCTGGGAAATAGCCTAAATATTTCATTACTTGTAACAGGTCAAAATTTTTTACCCTATTTTGTGATAGAGAAGAATTTAAAATGTTAAACCAGAAGAAATTAGAGAAATGACAGTTTGATTTAGAGTGGAACCCTGTTCACCCTGCTTCCAAGAGTGCATTAAACATTTTATCTACTGTTTAGTGCAAGATGTTTACTCAGCTTTAGATGCAGAAGGTGCAAGGTCTGAGTCACTGACTCAGACTGTTCATTTTGTGAAGAATTACTTAGGCCAGGAACTCCACAAAACATTTCAGAAATCCTCTCTTCTACATGACATACATCAGCAGGCATCAGCTGCAGCTCTATACTTATGGTCACTGATTGTGGTTCTCTGTATGCATTGAGGCAATGTATCATACTTTATAGTTATATTTTCTTACTGAATTTTTTTTTTCTGTGTGAGACCTCAGTGTTTTCAGAGGCAAAACAGCCCAAGAAGCCATTTTCCCAAAGCCACTTCAGCCTAAATCTGATAACCCTCAACACAGGAAGGACATTGAGCTGCTGGAGTGGGTCCAGAAGAGGGCCACAAAGATGATGAGAGGGCTGGAGCACCTCCCTTCTGAGGACAGGCTGAAGGAGTTGGGGTTGTTCAGTCTGGAGAAGAGAAGGCTCAGAGAGGACCTCAGCTTCTCAGTACCTGAAGGACATTACAGAAAGGCTGGGGTAGGACTTTTTAATAGAATATGTGGTGGCTAGAGTAGGAGTAATGGATGTAAACTGGAAGAGGGGAGATTGAGGCTGCACATAAGAATCATGGAGTCATAGAATGGTTTGGGTTGGAAGAGACCTTAAAGATCATCTAGTTCCAACCCCCCTGCCATGGGCAGGGACAGATCAGATTGCTCAGAGCTCATCCAGCCTGGCCTTGATGTCTCCAGGGA
>VZTY01008705.1:164608-180538 GCA_013400935.1 Turnix velox
GTATTTTTGCATGCACCAGCATTGGTGCTAGGGTATCACTATCTTGGCTATAAGCAGCATGGAGAAAACAAACATGGCACAAAAATGTCACTAAAAGAATTCTACTTGGGATCTGGATCAATTATGCTCAGAACAAGGTATGTTAGGGTGAGGATATGCCTGGGCTGTCTGGATAAAGGGGCAATGATGCATGGACAGAGGAGATATAGAGTGGCACCCTGTGTGTGTACTGCTTATGCAGCAGTGTACCTATGCAGTCCCCAAAAATGCGGAGTAAGCCTTCCTGGGGGTAGAAGCTGCTGACAGGAAAAATTAGGAAAATTTTCTAGCTAAGTGGTATTTCAAGCTAGTGTATATTTCAGAGAAAGTTTGGGGAGCTCACAGGCATGGGGAAATCATCCTGTGTGTAAAAGTTTTCTGTTCGTATAACTGGTTTTAAAGGTGCAACTTGCTCTTTACATTTGATGCAGAGTAGCTCATTACTTTTCCTCCCATTGTTCCCTGTACTCCCTGTAGCCCTGTGGTTCCCTGTCCCTTTAGGCATTCTTTGAGGGTGGTGAGACGCTGGAAGAGGCTGCCCAGAGAGGTTGTGGATGCTTCCTCAATCCCTGAAGGTGTTTAAGGCCAGGCTGGATGAGGTATTGAGCAACCTGGTCTAGTGGGAGATGTCCCTGCCCATGGCAGGGGCATTGGAACTAATGATCTTTAATGTCCCTTCCAACCAAAACCATTCTATGATTCTATAACCATAATGTCACGCAAAACTTAGAGCTGTTGAGCAATGAAATAGCTCCAATGGGCTAGAAAGAGTCTTGTGCAAGAAGGGTCATGTAGGTGATGCAAGACATGCCATAAAAGCAGGGGTGGAATATCATTCATGGTGTTTCTTTTCTCATCTGTGGCTTTTGAAATTGCATGCTATAAATGACTTAATCATTAATAGTCAACCAATCCAGTGGGAGAGACTGTGAATCAATTAACATTACTTGTATTGTGGGCCAGACCACAAATCTTATCCAGGTGGCTCAATGTATGAGAAGTACAAAGTAACATGGATAAGACAAATCACACATTAAACATTAATCCATATAGCAGAGCAATCATCAGTAGACTAGAAGAAATAACTTCAGATTAAATTAATCCATTGGGTATGCATAACTTTTTCTTCAAATGAAGAATATATCATCTAGCTAGATTTAACATACCAGTAAAAACAATATTAGCACAGTGAATGGGTTATAATTCACTGCAATTGTCTTCCCCTTTCAAATGTAAAACATGTCTTTGAGTTTGTCAGGGTACAGTGAAACTACAGTAATTCCAAATCTCTTGAGTCAAGAGTAAAATGTTCGGCTGATGCTTATGTAAGGAGGGAGTGAAACACTTCACAATAGGAACTGAAAGTCTCATGACTCCATAGACCCTCTCTTTTATTTCAGTTAGGATTGTTTTAGTTGGTCACTCCTGGAAGCATGTCTGAACTTTCTGAAACAGTTAATTGAGCTGGATAAACTGTAGTGGTTTTGCTTTGTCCTTTTTTTTGGCCTTTTAACTATTGCTTCCTTGTATGGAACATGTTTTAGGTGATTCTCTTAAGAGACTTAGGTGACAGCAGTTGGTGACATCAGTGAAGATCTCCTACAATGAATTCTCAAACTCAAAAGTTGTAGTTTAGAGAAAGATGCAATTTTCCCATTCTGTGAAACTAAGGATTAGGATAAATGATCCCAGAGATAGAATCATAGAATAGTTTGGGTTGGATGGGACCTTAAAGATCATCTAGTTCCAAGCCCCCTACCATGGGCAGGGACACCTCCCTCTATACCAGGTTGCTCAATGCCTCATCCAGTCTGGCCTTAAACACCTCCAGGAAGGGGGCACCCACTTTCTTCTCACTATGAGCCCCTGAGCTTTCTCTTCTCCAGGTGAACAACCCCAACTCCTCCAGCCTGTCCTCAGAAGGGAGGTGCTCTAGCCCTTTGATCATGTGTGGACACAGGCGAGAGCACTAATCACAGTACAAGGTACTGCCAAGGCAACATTTGATAGTGAGTCCAGTTTAAGCGTTGCTGAAGCTGTGTGTGGGGCACAGCCTTGTCTCTTTAGAATGCAGACAATGCATTTGCATTTACTTAGCTCCACAATGCTATCCTGCTTCTCCTGCAACTTTTCCACAGACCTTTTATCTCCTAGGTAAAAGTTAAGAGTTTTTCTGCCTCACAATTTTGTGGAAAATGTGTTTCTGTAAGCTTAATCACACTACTACTTAGAGACTACTACTACTACATACTACTACTCAGATACTTATGCCAAGTGATCTGTTTAAAAAAAATCAAGGTCGATTCTTCATTCCACATCTAGAAGAGCATGTCTTTGTCTATGTATACATATATATTGCTCTTCCCTCAGATCTAGTGCCATCTCTCTCTGCACTACTGTGCATTCCCCAGCTACTCATTGGAAAAATCTCTGACTTTTGGAAGGCTTTTATATAGAAGTAGTAGTCTTTATGTACCTACCTGTTTACAAAATATCCTTATACAAACCGCTGTCCACAAGCGAGAAACAGCAGTCCTCCAGTCAACGCCTCAGATACTCTAGGGAACAAAGGTCCACTCTTGGAACTGTCTTGGTTCACTCAGTCTCCATGACCCAATCAAGAGTAGCTGTTTTTTTCTGCCTTATTTCACACTACATTCGCTTCTGACATTACTGCTTATTGCCTCTAAGTGATACACTCAGCACATTTGCACAGTGATGTCAAACGAGGTATCTAGAATCTTTTGCCATGTAATTTAAGGTGTCATTAACTTCACATTTCACAGTGCTGAATTCATGCCTAAAACCCAAGATTGATCAAAAACTTTGAGTCACTTATGTACCAAACCACTGCTTTGTAGAGGAAGCATAAGAAGTGGGTTTGGATGCACTTAGCATTTTGCATTTTGTGAATACTAAAAAGCTCAGAGAGCTATGAATGCAGTAGGTACAGTGAAAATTAATCATCTGAAAACCTGAGAACAGACTTAAAAGTCTTGACAAGACTTAAAAAAGACTTAACAAATCCCATCTTGAATTACAGACATTAATGTTATATACGTTTGTGTCTTGCTAAAACCTCCACAGTGGGTAAATCAATTGCACACATTTATTTAAACATTGAGTGACATAGAATTGATTTTGATCCTTGCCCAAATTGAGTTGGACATCCTTTTTTGTACATTTATTTCTGGCATAAGATAGACACAAGTCTTCCTATTTTTGAATCATTTGTGTACAATTTTTATTTCAGTAAGGGAAAAAAAAGTCCACCATTCCTAAAAAAACAAAATATGGGAACTGTATGAAGTATTGATTCCTCTCCTCCTTCATGGGCTGGAGTTTTGGCACATTTACTTTCCTGGCCCTGGAATATGTGTCTAGTCTTTGCTTTGCTTCATTGCTTTTCTGAGTAAGGATTCAAAATAAGGAACGTGAATGTGAAAGATCTGATCCTCTCTGACAGTACTTTACCGTTTGATCACAGATTTGTCAGCCCCTTTGTTAGCGATGAAGATAAGATCACAGAAGCAAAATACAGCTTCTAGAAGTGTCTCATGTTTTGAATTCAGTGAACTGAATTCAGGGGCAGAGCATGGGCAGAGGCAGGAGATGGGGGAAAAGAGGGGTATGTGGAACATGCCTAGATGCAGACTGGGGTGAACTTGAGTGTTCACTATGTGGGTGCCCAGAGAATTTGTGGATGCCTCCTCCCTGGAGGTGTTTAAGGACAGTCTGGATGAGGCATTGAGCAACCTGGTCTAGTGGGAGGTGTCCTTCCCCATGGCAGAGGGTTGGAACTAGATGGTCATTAAGGTCAACACAAACCATTCTATGAATATCAGTCAGCTTCTCAGTGAGTACAGAATACCCACATTAGAACCAGCTTGTCTTTCAATAACAATCTGAGCAAGTTTGTAATAGCACAGACACATTTCAGAGTCCTGTAGCTGCAGATAAGTGGTAGGAGACTTCACATTTGCCATCCCCACAGGCAGCTGAGAAATGAGTGGTAATGTGTGACAGCCACTTCCTATCAATTAACTTTGGGAGTTCTGTTGATGAATGGCTAAAACAGGAACAATGCCTCCCACATATAAAGTCACAGGTAGTGACTTCATCATTCCAGAATGCCCCTTCCCAATTACATCAGATTTTGTCTGTTCTATCAATATGCATTCATTTGGTCAGCATTTCATTTGATGAAAATTTTACCTGCAGGTGGCTTATCAGAGGTTTTTACATAACTTGGATAGTACAGATGAAACTGCTTCATCTTGAGAAGATATTAAGTATCTTGTTCAATATATTCCTATGTTCTACTAAAAATTCTAGGATATTTTCTTTGATGTTATTTGTAAGCACAATATAGGACAAAGGATTTTTCTGTGTCGTCTGACTTAATAACTTCACATTATGATTTAAGAGGTATTAAACAACTGCAGCTGTAAAATGGCTGGTCATCCTCCTCCCAAGCAGAGGACTGCTGGATTAAGGAGCACAGAGTCATGCAGTTCGAGAGCACTACAGCCACTTGCTGCACCATGATGTAGGAACAACACTCTGAAGGGAAGCAGAACAGAACTGGTGATGCTGCCACCCTCATACAGGGGAGAAATCGGTTACATACGTTTAATGAAACGTGGCAGTGGCAATGCATATTTGTGTTGGAATGTGTAGAAATCTATGTAGCATTAACAAAAAACTTTCATGAGCTGCTTACTTTCATTGACCAGTAAAATGCATGATGCATCTTCAACTGCAGAGCATGTAAGGCAAGCATTTGGAATGGCTAGCAGGGGAATAAGAAACATCATTCAAAGCTGGGACCAAATGTTTCTACACTTAGACTTCACTGGCAAATACGGAGTTCTCTAATAAAACAGTTTGTTTGATGCATATCTCAGTAAATTACAATAATCATCATCTCTGGCAATTGGTCAACATGATTTCCCATTAAAAGCTGGAATTAATAGGTAGTGTAATTCTGAAAGACTTCACTACTGTTACTGCTATGAAAGAAAATGTGAATTCATAATAAATAAGTTTGTATTGTGGGCCACAGAGATGATGAGAGGGCTGGAGCATCTCCCTTCTGAGGACAGGCTGAAGGAGTTGGGGTTTTTCAGCCTGGAGAAGAGAAGGCTTAGGGGGGGACCTCAGATTAGCTTCTCAATGCCTGAAGGGGGCTATAGGAAGGCTGGGGTAGGACTTTTTAATGGGATACATGATGGCAGGATATAAATTGTAAGAGGGGAGATTCAGACTGGAGATAATAAAGAGAGGTTGTGGAGGTGTTTAAGGCCAGGTTGGTTGAGTCATTGAGCAACCTGGTGTAGTGGGAGGTGTCCCTGCCCCATGACAGGAGGGTTGGAACTAGATGATCTTTAAGGTTCCTTCCAACCCAATCATTCTGTCATTCTAAAAAATCTACCTTGTCTCATAACTGAAAACAGTAAGGAAAACACAATCTCTGACACTTTAATTTTCAAGAAGACTGTATTGCTGTGCATGTTTATTTAAATCTTCATAATGCAGAAAGATTAAATGAATCACAGAATCATAGAATATCAGAGACAGGAAGGGACCTCAAGAGATTATCTAGTCCAATCACTAACAAAAGTACATGGTTAGCCAAGTAATAAAGGGAAACTATCTAAATACACAAAATAAGTATAAAACTCCAGAAATAATATCATAAGACTAAAGCAAATTTGAACATATTTTGTATGCTTAGGCTTCAAAGGCTTCTTCAAGCAGCTCCACTCTCCATTATTACACCTTAAGAACAAAGAATATATAATCCACATGATGTGCAATATTAGCACTTTAAATTTTTGAGAAAAGTTCAGTTGATGCAAAACTTACTTGATCTATCTCATAGAATCATAGAATCATAGAATCATAGAATCATAGAATCATAGAATCATAGAATCATAGAATCATAGAATCATAGAATCATAGAATCATAGAATCATAGAATCATAGAATCATAGAATCATAGAATCGTTTGGGTTGGAAGGGACCTTAAAGATCATCGAGTTCCAACCCCCCTGCCATAGGCAGGGACACACTGGTATCTTTCCTCATCCTCTTTCACTGCTTTTAATCCTATTATCAACTTCATCATTAATAACTGGTTTCTACTGAAGTTTCCTGTAGAACTATATACATATATGTTCTTATATGTAACAAAGAAAATTATGTTTAGCACTATTTGCATTACAGGGGTAATTGTGGAATATTACTGTTGTGTTCTGACTCTAGTATTTGGATATGTTTTAAAGCAAGCATTGCTGTATCTTAGCTGTTGGTTAGAAGTGGCCTTGTAGCAGCAGCCAGTGTGTATCTAACACCCATAGCAACTCCAGTCCTATAAGAACTCAACACGTGGATCAACAGAATTTTGGAATGGAAAATATTATTTCAATCTGAGCTAAAAGAGAAGTTTCTGTCATCGATATTAGCAGGGTCTTATATGAAACACTATAGTTTGGCCTAAAAAAAAATACTGCTGATTAATCTTACAACCTAAAGTATTTGTCCTGCTGCCAAAGAGGAGGACATTATGTTCTCGTATGATATAATCTGTTCTTTATAATTTTCATAGTAAATAGCTATATGCCTTCAGTATTTATTTTTATCAATATGGAGGGAAGGCAGATGATGATAACTGGCTGATAAAAAAGCTTGGTTAACAGTGTGTAGGATTACACCTTTTGTGGTTATCGCCATATTGCCAAAAGCGGTGTCTAATCTTGACTGGAAAAACAAGGAAGTCTGAGCAAAAAAGTATGTTGTTTTCAGAGAGGAAGCGATTTCATTCTACAGTGTCCTTCAGATTTACAAGTCATCAGTAGAAATAGCCTTCATCTTTGGTTATATTAATTTTTTAGATTAATCAGAAAGTCTTAAATATGTTAACTTCATCATTAAACATTTTTCACTTTTGACTAGTCTTATCTGTTATTTTCTATCTCCGACTGGATGTCTACAGAATCAAAGCATACATGGGACAGGGTATGATGACATTAAGTACAGGTTTACTCAAATGTGATGTTCCTGCCTACGTCAGCATTTTGTACATTAAAAGGATATATCCTTTTTAAAATGTTTACTACTATTTGGTTTAAATACATCATTTTACAAGTGAGAACAGAAGAATATGTAAATGTATTTTCTAAATCAGAGTATTTTAGCAAGGACACATGAGCTTCTCTCTCAGAGACCCCATGTGATGCAAACACACTACATGGGATCCATAACTAAGCCTTGCCTATGATTATCTATGCTATCTTTCTGGTCATCCATTTGCAGAGCTTCTTTAGTCTAAAGTTTCCCAGGGGTGGTTACTGCTGGCTGTAGTCATATGAAGATAGTGGCTATCAGGGTTATCATCTAAGAATTATTTTGGACATACACAAACTGAATGAATAGGACTGCGTAGTTCTTGAATGTTGAACTGGTTTTAGTTCCTGGAATGACAAATGTAGGCTGACGACTTCTCACTTGCAGCCCCGAAGCCAACTGAAGTCTGGGCTGCATCAGGATAAAGGTGACCAGCAAGTCAAGGGAGGGGGTTTTGCCCCTCTACTGGTGAGACTCCACATGGAGTATTATGTCCAGTTCTGGAGCCTTCAACATAAGAAGGACATTGAGGCGTTGGAGCAGGTCCAGAGGAGGCCACAATGATGAGAGGGCTGGAGCACCTCCCTTCTGAGGACAGGCTGAAGGAGAGAAGGCTCAGGGAGGACCTCATAGCAGCATATCAGGCTGGGGTAGGACTTATTAATAGGGTACAGCATGGCAGGACTAGGATGCATATTGGAAGAGAGGAGATTTAGGCTGGAGAGAAGAAAGAAGTTCTTTGCTATGAGGGTGGTGAGACACTGGAACAGGTTGCCCAGAAAGGGTGTGGATGCCTCCTCAATCCCTGGAGGTGTTTAAGGCCAGGCTGGATGAGGTATTGAGCAACCTGGTGTAGTGGGAGGTGTCTCTGCCTATGGCTGGGGAATTGGACCTAGATGATCTTTAGGGTAACTTCCAACTCAAACTATTCTATGATTCTTTAAGCTGTGGTGGGATTGAAAGTTTTTTCTTTTACTCATGGATGAGGATTCACCTTGACTCTGCTCCCAGAGGCAGTGACTGAAAACTTTTAGAAGAGAAACAGTAATGTTTAGTCCTCAGAATTACTTCAAACAAGCTGATATAAAAGTTGTGTTCTAATATTGATGTTAAACTGTCTTCATGGAGGATAAATTGTCACCACTCTTCCCCTTTCCTCTTTGAATGTTTTACAGGGTATTGCCTTTCTTCATCTTAGGGAGATCTGAAAGGCAAATTGTCAATAAAGACTAACCAAAGTTAAAAGCTATAGGATATACCTTCATACATTTAATTACTAGTGAACTACTCAGCACAGCTCTTACAGAATCTGCAACACCTCACTCTTATTTTTGTGTTGTAGCTGCAGTCATTCTCTGTAGCTGTGGTTACACAAAGCAAGATTCTGGCAAAGTCACCAATTTTCTGAAAATTCCAAACCATCCTACTCGATGTGGGAAGGCAAATTAAGACATGGGGGAAAAAGCAGCTCAAGATTTAAAATCCCTGTTCATCACAAAGCTGCCTGTAGGTGGGTGCTTTATTCAGGCAAAGCAGCTGGGGAATCCCTATGGTGGAAAAAGCAAACTGAATCTTAAGTTTTTTGCTTCTTTTGTAAATACAGTGTTAGGCTGCACATTGCTTCTGCTGCTGTATTTGCCCGACACGATAGAGGGGTGCACTCTTATACCATAAATGTTATGCCTTTTTTTCTTGCACTTAAATAACAATACTTATCCTTCCACATTTTGGCAAGCAGTTGTTCAGCAGCTTTCTATTTAAGCTCATTTATTTTGTAATTATACTGAGCGTTACAACACCCTACAAATATTCTTATGAAGTAGATTAACCATTTATTACTTTGGAGAGAAGGAAACTAATCATAATATCAGAGGACACTACCATAACCTTGAATGCATCTATTTTGTTAGACCACCGTATCTTGGGATGGAGATAAGCTTCTTTGTGTACAGAATGGTGAAAAAGAAGGTCGTGGTTGGACTCAGTGGATTGAAGGAGATGAAATGCATCTGGTAAGGTCACATAACAGGTTTTAAATGCCACTCTATTAACATGGTTAGATATAATACAGTAGGCTTTGTACTAGATTATCTTGGCTTAGTTTGATGTAATTATGTATTGGTGCAGCACTTGAATTGTTAATGAAGCAACATTTTCACTTGAAGCAGTTCCTCTTTTATGTCCCTTACAAAGACTGTCTGATTTCAAAGGAGTACTCTGTGTTAACTGTCTGTCCAGACAGACCAGTTTGAAATGTTTACATTGAGGAAGATATTTAGACCAATGCCCTCCATACGGTCTATGAACAGTATGGAGGAGATGGTGAAATTATGCATCCAAATTAAGCTGTAAGAGGAAAGCACAGCATTGTTCTTTTAAAATAACTGCAGGACAAACTGTGTTTTTGAAATGTTCTTTCAGATCACTTTTATCTTTCTAACTCAACAAAATCTGAAAGAAGTCACCTATTATTTTCTCACATAGTTCTTTATAACACCTTCAGTCTTTCATCATTGTGGTCAAAAGGTAATCTTCCTGCTGAGATAATAAAATACAACCTCCATTTCTGTTCACTCCTCATTCAGCAGCCTAAATAAAATGTTCTATGAATATTCAAATCAGCAGCCAAGTTATAAAATCTTTGCAAAATTATCCCAAGCTCCTTATTACTAAACACAATTTTCTGAAGTACTTGAAGTCTCAGAAGGCATTTTGAAACGGTTGTGATTAACAGATGTTACTGTCTGGAGCACATACTTGGCAGCAGTGTGCACTCACAGCCAAGAAGGCCAACCAAATCCTGGGTTGCATCAAGAGGAGTGTGACCAGNGGTAGGGAGAAGCTTACTGTATAAGTCATGTTACAGCTGAAGTTGTGGGCTCACTGTGAGCAGGGAGAGAAGCAATAAAAAGCAGACTCCAGATTTCTTATCTAGATTTTGCTATCTATGCACAAACACACTACAGAAATAGCTGTTTCAGATTCTCTGCTAGTAGATGAGTTGCAGTCAGCCACACAATGCCTGGCCTAGCAGTTCATCATACACCTTGCAGCACTTGGTGACACAATTAAGGTGCATTCTTCTGCACATATATGAACTAGTTGTTCTTGGATTTCTCCAGATTGACATCGTGGTTCTTCTCCCTTGGCACACCTGCAGTCGTTATCTCTTCCCATCTGCCATCCCCAACACCAGTTTCTTTACTCGTAGTTTCTGCTATCCTTGCTCTGACTGATGCTCTAGCTGTAAAACCTGCCCATGGATCTCCAGGACAGACCACTTTCTATAATTGGCCCTGTCCAGGGTTTGATTTTTAGAAGTCATAAATTCAGATTCAGTTGTTCAAACATATGTGTCTAGTGATGCTTTAGGAACTGACCCAAGGTTGCTTCTTCAGAAGCGTTTGTGAAGTTGTGTGCCACCCCTGCTGGCTCACAGGCATCCACTGGCACTTGCACAACTGATAATTATCTGCCTCTCATATACACAACAGTTAGTACAAAATTGCTTCATGCAAAGGAAGCAGCCAAGTGTTTCAGACACCAGTCCTCAACATTTCAATTTCATTACTTCTTATATTTCATGAACTTCAAAAATGGCCTCTTTATTGCTGTGAATCCTTGTTAACATAACTCTGTCCATTAAACAAATGGTAAAAAAGTCTCATTTAGCTTTTTTTTGACCAGCTAAAATTATTAGGTGCTTTGCTCTGGAGATTCCTTTGATACAATGGGCAGTTACATCCAAACATAGATACTTCAATAGCTTTATGATCCTATTGAGCGTTAGACAATGAGACAAGTGTTAATTTAATTCTTTCCACAGTTCTGTCAAGAGAAGTACCACATCCATTAGTAGTTTATCACCACCTATTTTCTCAGTTTCATTCTATGGTCTGTATCTTATACTTCTTTTTTCTCCTTAGATTCTATTTTATGTGAGTTATTTGACTGTACTCCATTTCCTTTTGATTTTAATGCTCTTTTCTATTGTATTGATTTCTTCTGCTTTGTAGGTTTTTGGCACTGTCAGCAGATTTCTTCACCATTATTGCACACTCCTTCTTCCAGGTTAGCTACATACAAGTGAACAAAACAGGCCCTAACTAAAATCACTACATCACTCTGCAGTTTTCATCATGAATAATTTTCCCCTATTCAGGACAAGCAACATATACCAGTTAAATTATTAACTCACAGTAAGGCTTTTTTTAATATGTCATTTCATCAAAGCTCCCCATAAGAAAATGTGCATAACTTCCCAGGATGCTCTGATTCCTCAAAACAGTCAGACAGCTTTATTAAAATTCATATCTTGAAATAGGTCATACATAGAATCAGAGAATCATAGAATAGTTTGGGTTGGAAGGGACCTCAAAGATCATCGAGTTCAAACCTTTTCTTTATGCCCCTTAAAAAGTTCCACCTCTTTCTCTCCTTCCACCAAAACCAGTCAGCACTTCCACACATCTTCACACATATTGTGTGCAATTCTCAAGCCTAACTTAATAGTTCTTACATTGGAGAACATTAAACTGCATTTCCAGTAAGATTAGGTAAAGAACAGTAGATCTTACAAATCAGTGCCCAAGGTGTAAACATCATTGTACTTGCTTATGCACAGTTCAGTATGATCCAATGACTGGCAAGCAGGGAATTTTTAAAAGCTCTTATGGAAAACAACTTTCAACAGCCTAAGACATACAATATGATCAGGTTTAATCAAAGCTCTGTTGTTTAAATAATTTTTTACAAAACTGCTAGTCCTTTTCTGGCCATGATCATTGTGTTGCTTGAGTGGCTTTCAGCTGATTTCAGATTTTGTAAGTTTGAACTACATACAGATTCAGAACAGACTATTCCAACTCATCCCCAACTAACTTCTTTATGTGTCAAAAACAGAGAATGCTTATTTCAAAACCTAAGCAGTTGCACATTCAGCAAATAGAGAACAATATACCAGAAATATATTTGGCTCTTGAAGATCTGGGATCCTAAAATAGCTTCTTTTACCCTATCTTTCAGCAAAAAACAAACCCAAACTGCCTGTTTTAAGATTAAAATTGTGTTAAGATATGCACAAGCTACCAAATTTAATTTGATATGAAATTGTGAATTCAGATTAAGCCGTACATACACATGAATGTATAATGCATGTTTCCCATGTAAAAGCTATATTTCAAAATGAATTTTGCTTCCTAGGAAATCAGAGTGTGTGGAGTCAAGTGCAAGCAAGTCTTCAAGAAAGTACAGTGAGCCTTCAGCTGAGACTGAAATGAAGAGCAGTAGAATTTACAGGCTTACATCCAAATCTCCAGATGCTAGTATCATCATTAGTGACAAATATGGAAATCATCAGAGCAAATATGGAAATGAAGATCCCATCAGAACTATGTAATATTTTTAACGGATCATTTTAAATAAAACTATTTTTAGAAATGCCAATTAAGTTACTAAACACAGTAATTGTGTGTGTACCATAATTCTGAATTACACCAACATAGGACTGTTTGCTATATAAAGGGATACTGGAGTTTAAGAAAGACATTGTAAGCTAATTTTTCACTTAAAATGGAAGTCACTCTTCCATAGCCTTGTTGTAGGGAAGTGGATGAGAGCTGCTGTATGTAGCTTCTGATTTCATAGAAGCCAATGAGAATTTGCTATCAGCTCCAATGGAGCAGTACTACACTGAAAGTATTCCCATCAAAAATAAACCCCTGATTTTCTAAAAAAAGTATAGATATGGATAAATACTCTGGAAAAACAGTACTTACAAAAGCATGGACAAAATGCTGTCTTAACACTTTGGCCACCATTATTATTTTTTTTTTCTTATTCTAGAGAAAACTAGTAAGATCACTGCTAGAAACTGCTTATAATCGTACACATATCACACAAAAGATATGACCAGCTTTGCTTTGTACAATAGCATTTGCAGATATTTTTTACAATTCATCGTAGTCCTCATGGTCTCTGGCAGACTGAATGCATAACAAAGTATTGGCCTAGTAGTTTCCAGCACTGATTTAATGACTAGTAATATTAGTACAAATTTGCAGGCCAAATTGTTATATTTTCACTCTGTTAGCACACTGGAGGTACAATTAAGACCATGACTTCACAGCAAGTTCAAACAGACACAATGACACGGGGTGCCTGGTTGGATCAGACCTTTAGCACGTGACACAGTATATTATTACAAGTGTCTCCTGTAACAACTGTTATTAACCATTTTCAGGCATGTAATTGGTGGGGAGGTTGCTATGTCAGAGACCTAGGACTTCTAAACTGGAAACATACCTTACCTAATTTTGCTGCAACCCCTGTGTTTCTTTTGGGGTAACCCACCACTGAGACTGACAGAAATCTCAGACCTTCATTATGAAAATGCAACAAATGCTTCTAACCTGGGAGTTTTAAAATGTGCACTATTATTAAGGCTGCTTGGAAAAGTTAGCAGCTTGATCTAACCTGAAGAACTGGAGGTTCAGAGGCTACAATACATAGAGAAGCTGACTCTCTCTCATGCTGGCTGCCAACCTGTGTTTCCAGAGCTAAATGGATGTCTCTCTTGACTGATGTAGAGACCAGACATTAACGGCGATTAAGTTTTCTTCTTCTTGGTGAGGGACAGGTCAAAAGTGGTCACAGTTAAATAACACAGAAAGTGCATGGGGGAGGGAAAAGGATCAGAAATCTGTGTATCTCAGGTGAAAAATACTGTTCTGCTTAAGTGAAATTGCAAATAGCTGTCTACTTAAAATGTTATTTATTACCTCACACAAGGCTGGAGATAACTCAGCTGCCAAATTTCGGTGCATCAGTCATTGGTTTTCTTGAAAGATTACTGGACTCATAAACCTCTTTCTTTAAAGTTTCTGAATTATTGATTTTATAACCATGCATGCCTTCCACACATCTCTCTACTCTTCAGCTCCAGGGAAAGCTGGAGAACACTGGAAATTAAGGAATAAATTCCAGCTTCTCATTTATAAGGGATCTGGATTTTTTCAGACCACCATATTTACCTCCTTGTGAAAACTGATACTAGACAATAAAAAGGTGGTTCACACCACTATCCAAAATTAAATTTTGCACAATTTTTTTCAATGTTCAGCATTCACTGACACCTTTTTTTAAAATGTAGTTTCCCTCAAAAGAACGTGGCAGTTCATAACCCTTAATTCAATAGATATTTTCTATTTTTTTCCCCGTAGCTCCCTGCAATCTATTGTAGCATTCATGGACACTTTTTGCAAAAGGTTGTAAGTGGATCAGTTGCCATTCAGCTAAGTGGATGCAATTGTTAAAAGCTATTAATGCAGTCATGAAATAGATAACTTTTCCCCTTTGGCTTGTTTGGTACAAGGGCAAATTTAATACCATGCTAATAACTAATGGCTTATCAACCAGAAGCAATATAACACACTTCTAATTATGGAGAAAAGGGACTCTCAGAAGTACTTCCCCAGTTCACATATGTAAAATAGAGAAACTTTAGAAATTTTTAACTTTCAGTATGTTTTCTTCAAGTCATCTCAATTGCTTGACATTATAATTGTAACCTCTTATCTCTACTGCAGCAACCATTTCTGTTGGAAAAGGAAATTCATTGCTTCATTCATTCATTGCTTCTGTGCGCTTGCTCTCCAAATAATGGCTATGAAATTAGACATGTTGTTTTCATAAACTTTTAACAACTTGTTATCATAAAATGTATTTAAAACTTCATACATAAACCAGCTGCTTACTGAATGTACAGCATTCAACAAGTTCTTGACAAACATCAGCCCTCCCCACTACTGTCAAAGCTCCATCGTAGACCTTCACGGTGAATTCATGCCCAGATTTACCTACCACTCAGGAATACAACTTCATATATTCATTCTTTGACAGAATTTCAGCTTCAGTTTCCCAGTACCATCCCTGTATTTCCATATAACAGATATCTTTAATTTTGTAGAGAAAGAGCAGTGCTTATGGCAGCAGTGGGAATGGAAAGGCAAAAAGCTGCATTTCACCATTTGTAAAAGTTAAATCAAGTACATACACTACGTTGAATATAGAAAACTATACACAATCTAGAAAACACAAATGAGTAAATTAAGAAGAGTAAATTAAGGCCAATGTGGACCAAAAGCCTTATTGTTCTGCTTCTTCCGTTCCCATGGTTTGTGATTTTGTCTTCAATTACTAGGTGGGTATGATCTTCTGAAGATGACTGGGGAACTCTCTGCCATGCTTTGTAGTTCTGTGGCTTTTCTGTGAAAGGTACACATGGAAAGGATACATACTTGCTGTCTTTATAGCACATGAAGCAGAGAAATAGCCATATTTAATCCCTATATTTAAAAAGGGAACGAAAGAAGACTCAGGAAACTACAGGCCAGTCAGTCTCACCTCTGTGCCTGGCAAAATCATGGAGCAGATCCTCCTAACAGGGTTGCAAAAACACATGGAGGATGACACAGAGGTGATTGGAGGCAACCAACATGGCTTCACCAGGGACAAATCATGCCTGACCAATTTGGTGGCCTTTGATGACAGAGTCACATCATTGGTGGACAAAGGAAGGGCAACTGACATCATCTACCTGGACTTGTGCAAGGCATTTGACACTGTCCCGCATGACATCCTGGTCATCAAACTGGAAAAGAATCGGTTTGATGGATGGACCACTTGCTGGATAAGGAGCTGGTTGAATGGTCGCACTCAAAGAGATGCAGTCAATGAACAAATGCGCAAATGGAAACCAGTGAG
>VZTY01008705.1:180952-240448 GCA_013400935.1 Turnix velox
AGGAGTTGGGGTTGTTCAGCCTGGAGAAGAGAAGGCTCAGGGGGGACCTCATAGCAACTTATCAGTACCTGAGGGGGTCCAACAGAAAGGCAGGGGAAGAACTTTTTAATATGATATCGGATGGGAGGACTAGAAACAATGGATGTAAATTGGAAGGGGGTAGATTTAGACTTGACATGAGAAAGAAATTCTTTACAGTGAAGGTGGTGAAACACTGGAACAGGTTGCCCAGGGAGGTTGTGGATGCCCCCTCTCTGGAGGTGTTCAAGACCAGGCTGGACAAGGCACTGAGCAGCCTGATCTAGTGGGAGGTGTCCCTGCCTTTAGCAGGGAGGCTGGAACTCGATGATCTTTAAGGTCCCTTCCAACCCAAACTATTCCATGATTCTATGATTATAGTTATGCCCAACTCTGCAAAGCATTCATAAGTTCGGATTTGCATCTCTGTCTTATTCTCCTATTTTATTCCTTTCACTTTACTTCAGTCCTTTCTTTGCAGATTGAAGTGATTACAGCTTAGATGTTGAAATTTCTGGATATTTAATCTACTTTTAACTTAGTGCTTTGAACTTATTCAAACAAACTACCTAGCAGCTCCAAACATTCATTTTTAGGCATAAAACATATTTAATTCTAAGGCAGTCAGTCCTCTCCACTACATTGCTGATACCACAGCTGTTAACGTGGTCTAATATACCATTAACTAGAAAGGTGGTCAGCACTACCACTATATGTTGGAACTATATATGTTCCAACATATATATTCCATTATTTTAGTTGCAAAAGCAAAAAGAACTGTTCACAAATAACTAAAAGAAATCTGAATGGAAGACTTGTGAGTTTTAGACCTATTATGTCTTAGAAATAGCAGAAAGTAGGGAACAGACTTTCATAACACATCCCAAACTTCATCTGATATCAGACAAAAAAGATGTTATGCTGTCCTAAATGATGAAATGAAATGGATGACTCATTCCTTAGCAAGTAAAATAGAAAATAAATAGAACATCACAGATTCATGGCAAAATAGTTTCCAAGCAGTCTGGTTCCAACTCCAGGACCAAAAAGACTCAAATTGCCTATAGAGACATTCCTTGTAGTGCACTGGAACACAAAAACATATCCAGGATTATTTTTAAAAATCTTTTTTACAATATATGTGTATATATATATCCTCTATACTGCATTTTTGTCATGCAACAAGTCTGTCTTGTAGACTTTTGAAGTATCATACTACACAAAACTCCATTTCTGTTTCCAGCTTGCAGTGTGATTGTGTCTGTTTTTTACTCCATTTCCAAGTATATTTTGCTGACCAGAGAAACACAAAAGCACTTAAACTGATAAAGGTCACTCAGAAAACTTACCAGGGTTTTAACTGTTAGCCACATAAACGCTGGGCCAGCGTCATCACTATCACAATCATCTAGGTTGGAAGAGACCTTTCAGGTCATGGAGTCCAGCCTGACAGCCCAACTCTGACAAGCCCCATACCTGGACAGGGAAACTCTTGTCCCTCAGATATGGAGTCTGATGCTTTCCTAACTGAGCTCCACACCCAGGTCATGCACTTCCTACTCCAGCCTGTGTAATTCCAGGAATGCCTCGTTGCCTTCCCAATAAGTGAATGGCTTTCAGTAAAAAATTCCCCCAAACCAATCAGTTTGGATTAATCAGATTCTCTCATTACATGATGAAGATTTTAAGCAGGAATCATGGAATGTATTGAGTTGGAAGGGCCCTTCAAAGTCCACCTAGTCCAACTCCTTGCACTGAGCAGGGACATCTTGCATCAGGTCAGGTTGCTCAGAGTCAAGCCTGGCCTTGATGAGATGGGGCTTCCACCACCTCTCTGGGCAACTTGTTCCAGTGCCACACCATTCTCATCTCTCATTTAACTCTGCCCTGCTCTATTTTAAGACCGTCACAACTCGTCCTGTTGCTCCATGCCCTGGCAAACAGTCCTACCCCAGCTTTCTTGTTGGCCTCTTCACATACTGTGACGCCACTGAAAGGTCTCCCCCCAGCCTGCTCATCTCCAGGCAGAACAGCCCTGGCTCTTTCAGCCTGACATCACGAGGAAGCTGCTCCAGCCCTCAGGTCAGCCTTGTGGCCTCCTCTGCACCCTCTCCAATAGCTCCATGTCCTTCTTGCGCTGAGGGCTCCTGAGCTGGATGCAGTAACTCTAGTTGGGGTCTCCCAAGAGCAGAGGAGAGAGGCAGAATTACTTCTCTAGATCTGCTGGCCACAGGAATGTCTAAATCTTAGTGAAGAGGAGGCAAATGTAGAGTAAATCCCCAACTGAAATAAAGAACAATGTTCTTTTTAGTACCCTCCTGCATAACAAAAAGATTTAAAGCCACATCAATGATCAAAAACAAAATAAATCCAACTTTCAATAGCAGAGTTGACCAAAGTTTCACTACAGTCCATTTCTGAAGCATAAAACCTCCAAACAATGTCTGTATAAGACAAGAGAAAAAAACTAAGGTAAAAGATATCCACAGACAAGGGAACTCATTATAAGAGTAATTTTCTGGGGACTTGCTACAACTTTTTTAGAGCACATTATGTGCCACTGTGCAACATGTGCACAGCAGGACTTTGAACAAAAAAAGAGTTCATTAAATGTTTTGGGCAAAGTAAGAATATTTCCTTTTCTTCATATTCCTTTCCTTCCTGGTGCAAATGCTCCCTATTATCAGAAGATTCAGCCTTGTGAAGCTGTATCATGGGCCATTTCAGTGCTTATTTTCTGATAATTTGATCTATTTGCAATGGAAGTATTTGCTGAAGTAACACCTTTTTCATTCCATTTTTTCCCTTGAATGGATAGCAAAGCTAACTGTAACTGCACTGAGGATTTCAAAGCTCTGTATTTTCTTGTTTAAGATTAATACAAATATTTTCATCTGTAATTAGATATCAAAATTCAATCCAGTATCTCAAGCACATTGCAAAAGTACAGAGATCTCTACTTTGATATGAAAACTATTAAAACATAATGCTATCCACTGACAGAAAGCAGTTATGTAGATGTACTGGCTAGATAAAAAGGAATATTATTCAGCAGCCTGCATGGTCAGGCACTAACAAAAAAATGTATTTAGGGGGGAATGTGGTAAAGTTTTAGTCTGCTTTTGATAAATCTGAACTTTCAAACTGGCCCATTAGAGACTCAGCCTAATGAGAATTCCTTTAATAGACACTGTATAAAAGGTTGTAATAAAGATAAAATACCTTCTTTGAAACTTGTGATTGCCACGCAGGAGTATAACCTTTACTCACAAGTGAAGGATATGCTGTTGAACTGAGATAGCAAATCAGTCTTCAAAGGCAATGAGCATATTGCAATGAATGGCAGGCATAAAGCAATTTCCCAAGTGTCCATCAGTAGGGCCCATTCACCTTCCAGCTGTGTTGTACTTTGACAATATCGCTGTTACAACATGGTGCTGTTTCAATCCTTAGGACTACTGGCTGAAGAGGTAGCTCTATTAGTCACAAGAAGAGAAAGGGATGATTTTTTTCCCCTCTACACTGAATATCCTTCTAACAGACTTTTTTTTCTACCTTTAAAAGCCTGTTAGTTGCAATCTCTTGGTTAAGAGACAGAATTTAGGTAGCAAACCTCTCCTCAAAAGGTTCATCTTCCAGCTGGGCACAATGACCTGATAACCAGCAACATTCTTTTCCCTGACAAGGCTGTCTTTTTTAGCAAAAAAAGGCAATGATCAACATAATTCTAGCAGAAATATAGCTTACTGCAAAGACTTCTGGTTATGTTGTTTTTACAACACATTTCATTTCAGCATAAGACTCTTGTTTTCCTACTGTCATGAAAGGAAATGCCTCATGAAGCATCTCTTAGGGACCTTAGGGGCCTTAGGGGCAGTACTTCTAATGCTTCTGAGGAAATACCTCCCAGCTCTACCACTTTTTTCTTTGATGCTATCATAGGGGCCAAAGCTGACACTTCCCTGGACATCTGACAATCTGTCTCTATGTTAATAAAAAGGAGATACTCATTTCCATATTGGTTTTTTCTCTGCTCTAACCTCAGATCATCTGGAAATTTCCATACAATCAAGGTGAAGCCGAACAAAGTCTGAAAGGGGTGAGTGACCAGGAAAAACCCCTAGAGACTAGAATGGAAACTTTCATCTTGCAGTAAGTACCAAATTGTTTCCAGAAGTAACAGGTGAACAGTGGGGTTCTGACTTTTTAATTCAGCTTTCTTAAGTTCTTTTTGGCAACATTCTAGGCAAGCTGTTATGCTAATTTTATAGTAGGTTATGGACAAAAACACACTGCAGAATCCATAAATATGTAATCTTTCTTACTTTTTGTCTCCTTCCTTCCTTAGTATTTCAATTTGGATATTGCCTCTTTAATTCTTTTTTTTTTTCTCTTCCTCTTCTAGAGAAAGACTATCTACCATTCTGTTACATTGCATATTTGTATCTACATCTACATTCACGTCTGTAAATTTTCTACTAAATTACAATTTTTAATAAAATTTATTTTCATTTGTATCTTCTTCAATATTAAATGTAGTTGGTGCTTTTTATCAAAACCTGAAATTAGCATATTTATCAGTTCCTTATTTCAATTCAGACATTCACCGGTAACATCAGTAAACCAGATACAAATGATCCTTCCCCCTACTTTACATGTATGTGCATGCAGCTTCTGAAAGCACATGGCCCCATGGCTATGAAGAACTTCTGCAATCAGATGTCTGGGACAAATCTGTCTGGGAGAATTCTGTGTCCCAAATTATTTTGCTTGGCTCACCACCAATAATTCTAAAACTGACTGACCACACACATACTTCAAGAGCCCTTTTCCCATGTCAAGTATATTGCATGTGAATTTTGGTAAGACAGAGTATACTGATTGACTTAACTGCATCAGATAATATTTGGATCTTTCAAATTACATTTTTAATAGATTTCCATCTTAAATGCTATTTCTATCGAGTAGCTGCCAACTTAAAGGCAGAAAATCACCACAAGAATAGACAGAGAGACATATGGGTGCCACTGTTACTACAACAAATTACTTTCTAGTGTATCTTAGGATACATTGGAGAATTAAACACTGACTTCATTTTCAAATGGGATGTTGACAGAGCAAGGAGTGCTGTTGTGGAGCTGGAGATGCAGGCAGAGAAGAATAACCATACAGCACTGTGAGAAAAGTAAATTTATTGTATTTACAACACAGAGAATCCCTTAATCAATATCAAGGAATTTTTCTAGGAGTAGGATAACAATTCTTTAACTAATCTACACTGGTAGCAACACAGTGAAAGAAAATAAACAAGCAGGATATTGTGAGGTTTTAGCAATATATGTGGATCTAACTTACCGTTCTGTTGTGACAGTGACTTTAGATCCTTTGCATCATCCAAGAATAGTTTTAATCTTTTTCTAAATGGCTACAGTGAATTAAAATTTTACTGCTAATTGCAACAGCTGATACAACTTTTTCTGTTCATCTGGATTATGGAATTTTAAGCAAAATATTACCACCATCAAATAATACCACTTATGAGGTATGTGTGAAAACTTAAGGTATAAGATATTTGCAAGTATTCCCATAAAGCATTCTCCTCATCAGAAGAAAGAACTATTTTTGTATTCTTTAAAATGTTATTCCAATGGCTGAGACCATGCATTAAAATAACATTTTAGCTTTTATAGTCAGGTATAAACAAGCCAAAGGAGATTGTACACATTTTCTTAGCAAAATAGTGCTTGTCAAAGGAGCATCAAAAGAAGGCACAGTGCTTCCAACAGATTCATTTAATTCGAAGCCCATCAATCAATATTCCAGTTCAATGGCTGAGTAAAGCAACCTTTATCTGATGAAGATAAGAAGTGGCATTTGCAACTACAAAATTTTACCATACAATAAATACAATTAAGTTAGAGATTACAGCAACAAATATTAGTGCACAGTTCCTGCAGGGAGTTTAGATCCTGAAAAAAAAACCTGGAAAGGGAAACTTAGGCAGCCTTAGTGGCAATGACAAAGCACCCAAACTGTATTCAGGTTTTCAACCTACATAAAAGTTAGCCCAGGAGGAAGCTCTCTTTAGTGGATAACATAAAGCATTATACATTCTAAACTGCACTGAGTAGTGGTATATTCCAAGATCCTGGCTAAACCATGTCACTTCTTAAGTTTTTCTGATTTTACAAAGTATAATAATAGCTTCCTTGAAGTCAGTGGATAAGGATCATTGAATAAGTGCTTCAGAGAATTAAGGAATTAATTAATTCACTATTTCCCATTCATTTAAAAAATCATTCAGCTTTTCCATTGGCTGTTACTTCTCTACAACATAATTTTTCATAATGCAAGCCTCTGCAATAAATGAGACCTCAAGCCAGTAGGATCCACTGAATGACTTTTTATTATTATCCATCTTAGTAATATGACCACTAGTGACACAAGAAGTCTCTAAGGACTAAGCCAAAGTTCAGCAAAAGCAGATGGAGTAGGAGAGGTGGGAACAGACAGTCATTGATGAAAAAAAAAATAATATCCAAATGTTTCTAAAAGATATAATTTTCTTAGAATCACTCTAAAAGCAGAATTGAAACATATTTTTCTGCATCTTTGTTTAAATTGAAGGTAAGTGCAAAATGTGCCAAACTGGCAAGGCTGCAGTTCTATTAATGTACCTGCTCACTCTATCACAGCATTTGCAGCCTGTCCCTTTTGCTTAGTTGACAAGGAGTTAGACATGTTCCTCTGCTGAGACAGAATGCAGGTATTCTCCCTTCTCTTAGGTGACAAAAAAAGTTTGTTCATGCAGATTTTTGGTTTGGCATGATCAGCTAAGCACTGACATTAAATAATGAGCATTTAGTAAACAGCCATATGTACAACTGATCAAACATCCATCCCTTCTTTGTGGGCCCAGACCTGAACAAGTAAGAAAGCTTTCCAGTCATAAGACAAAACTATAATTCTTTCCAAGGTAAGCTTGATTAGACATTGTTGTATCAGACCTGGCAAGAAAGCCTGTAAACTAGGGCTATCCAAGGTGGTTTAGTGCCATTTCATATTGGGGAAGGCAACCATTAAAAAGTAGGCAATCAAATGCTATTTGCTGAGTGCATTCTGTACGCATCACCTACTGCTCTGGACATGTGTTAGGATTTCTGACCAGTACCTGAGAACTGTCTGCACCCAGCTGAATCCTTAAGGCCTGCAAGCCATCTTATATACTGACAAGAAGTAAATTGCCCCCCTCCAATGTACTTCTAGTTTTCATAAGGCAAGTACTTCTGTTTGTGCTGAACAGAGCCCTGAGACTGGAGAGACAGTACCTCTGATAGTTTTGGTAGTAGCAGCCATCACTGAAGACATTTCAATTGATTCATTTTCCTAAAAACAAAAATAAACCTAGAAATTGCACATATGCCAACAAGCTAAAAATTATATAGCTGCCTGTGACCGTGCTACTTCCATCTCTGCTCTTCAGGGGAACTCAGTTGCTAAGAACAACTTAACACAGCTTGCCATATTTCTATGTGTTAAACAGCCATAGACAAAAGTCCTCTCTGTCAAACATGAGGAGTTTTGGGGCTGACTAGGGGAGTACAAGGCGTTTTTCTCCTTTCTTATATATGCACATTATATAATTTAAAAGAAAAATTAAATGAGGCAAGGGCAGGATGGGAAGAAAGCTACCATATCTTCAAAATACCATGCACAAAAGTTTGCACACAAAATTCAGTTTGATCAGAAACTGTTCTTTATATAGTGAAACACTGGAACAGGTTGCCCAGAGAGGTTGTGGATGCCCCCTCAATCCCTGGAAGTGTTTAAGGCCGGGCTGTATGAGACATTAAGCAACCTGGTCTAGTGGGAGTTGTGCCTGCCTATGGCAGGGGGGTTGGAACTAGGTGATCTTTAAGGTCCCTTCCAACTCAAACTACTCTATGATTCTATGATCCTATATAGTGCTCCTAAAAGTGCTTTACAGCATAATCTGTCTCAAGGAGAGTGCACTACCCACTCTGTCTGACAGCAAGAAGGATGAATTTGTACACCCATATAGGATTTCTCTTCTTGGCAGATCTCAGATACAGTTAGAGGAACTGGGGACAAGTGTTAGAAAGAGCAACATTTGAGCCTTACTTTTCAATCTCGTCAAATAAGGCTCTTTTTATGTTGTTTATATTTTGAATTGCCTCTAATCAATATTGATTTGGAGAACAGAAGCAAGAAAAAACAACTTTGTTTCTTTACATGCAAATGAAGACTGGCTTTCACGTAAGTATTTTGATTTTTCATTACTTGGTTGTATTTCCAAGGTCTTGATACTCAGCCATAATAATTATCCCTGGGTTGAAAGCTGATACAAAAGCTACAAGCTCAGAGACTTGGTTTTTAACATACATAGGGAAAAACCTAAAAAGACACCTTCTTTCCCCCATTCCCAGGGTTTGGTATGCCCTAGTTGTGGCACAATGACTTATTTTACCAGTGGTCTTCCAAGGAAGGCCTGCTGAGGAGAAAATAATCATGTTGATTAGCATAACTAGCAAGACACACAGCGAAGAGAACACTGAGGATACAGGGGGCTAGTGACCTGGAGACTTACAATTTTCCACCTCGGAATTTAACGAAAAAGTATTAGTATCATCTGTCTCTCGGCTCTGTATGATTTAGGCAGGCATTTGAAGGTGGCAGAGGTTTACTGCCTACTAGGATACTGATTGAACTGACTGTGGACCTTAACAGGGTCTTTAAAAGCCTCAGAGAAGTCTGCCAAGTCTGTATTTCATATTCTATTAATTCTCTGGTTAAATTTAGTGTCTGGAAATCTCCCAAATACACATTTACCTGAAAAGGCTCAAAAGAGAAAATCAGACTGATGTATAAACACATGCATAGAGAGTTACTACTACGGAATTTACACACACTGAAAAAAAGTTATTTAAATGAACAGCAAGAAACAGGAATAAACAAGGCCTCATTGTGAAAACCTGTATAATTATATGTGTATGCTATAAATTAATTATGGCCTTATACATAGAGGATGGTCTCCACTCACAATTTCCTGTGAACATTCCTAACTCTGCATTTACAGTGGTAGAACTTTATTAATTAGTTCTTAATAGACATTAATTGTTGATTATTACTTAATACATTTTCAGTGACTTCTACATCTTACAGAATTACTGTTATATAGGAACCAAACTGCTTTAAAACTAAAGTCAATGAGCGTATAAAATCTCTCATCACACAGCATCTAGAATATGCTCTTATTTTAGGAAGTGTTTGTAGACATTCAATCCAATTCATTGCTCTTAAGTCCACCATTAGGCATTTGGAGATATAAGGTAACACTGAGTACCTCCATATATATTGAACATCATCTCTTCAATACACTGAAGGAGAGAAGAACTTTAAATTGGAAAAGCATTTTGATAATGCATTTAAATAGAACTGGAGTGGCTTACACAGCTGATTTTGAGTGGTTAGGAGTGGTCAACCAGGGAACATTTCCTTTTTCTTGCTTTATTATTATACATAAAATATATAAATAATACTGCATTTATTAATGTTGATACAATGTGGAGGCTAAGAACAAAAGTACACAAACAAATGCAAAATCAAACCAGCTGCACAATCATTACATATCACTGCAGAAGAGTGATTTAAGTACAAAGATTTTCAAGTCCACTGAAAGCAAATGAGCAGATTTGGTCAGCCCAATAAATTGTGCTTGAAATGGAGCATATGTTTATGTCTAATAGGCAGTCCCTTCCTATTAGAAGATTTAAAACAGTGATTGCCAATTTCTCTGGGTAAACTGGTCAATAGAAAAACTACACCTACAGTTTAAGCTGGCTTCCTATGTGCATTCACATGGGAACAAACCTTCAAGTTCTACTGCATATTCAAATTCTCCATTCAGACACATTCTGAATGTGCTTATTTGCACAACTTGCACAAATCTGTGCTTTTCCCCACAGCACTGTAGTGTGGCTCAATGAAAAACACATTTTTAATACAAACTGCTATGTTTCAGAGTAACTTAAAAATAATTTTTAAGATTGGATTGATTCGGATTTACTTTACATTTGCTAAAATTGTTAAATCAAATAGCTATAGGCATTTTGAAAATCAAAGGAAACACAAAATATTTGCAACAGAAATATTCTCTTTTCTGCTCTGCCATGCATTTGTTACACATTCAAGACTTCTATCAATTTTACATGGGAACTCTGCGTGTGTCAGGTCTTTAAGTCTGGTTCTTCATAGAGAGATGTGATACATAGAAAGGAAGTGAAAAAGAAAATTCACCTTGGAAACTTCAACTGGATTGTACAACTCGACACTGTGTACGATGTATTTCAAAGGTATCCCATAATAGCCAGTAGTTCTTTACAAAGGTCACTGTAATATCCTGTTATACTACATATTTCAGAAAGAGTTCCTTGTCTGCCAGCCATTCAACTGAACCTTGTTAATGAAGGCAAAGTTTTCTAGGGTTATCTCTCTGACCCTTAAACTGTATTATCTAGAAAATAATAAACCTTACCAAAAAAGATATGAAAAGGTTTATAAAATATTCTCATAGCAGATCCTGTTTCCAGCCTCACCTTTTCATCTGAAGTTGGTTTTAAGCTCTTGCCACCATGCCTGCGGATTTCAATGGAACGTGGGAAATGGAAAGCAATGAAAACTTTGAAGGCTACATGGTTGCTTTAGGTAAATAAAAATTATTAATTCTATAGAGATTAAATGTTTCTATTATAAGTGAAATCTTACTAAAAGTTAATGAGACTATTTCTGTAATGCATGTTGTGGCATACAGATTTCTGCCAGTCATACTAAAAACAAAATAATTGTAATGTACTTAAAACTGCAATGATCTGAGCAAGTATGCAAGAGAAGGCTTGTAGCCAAAGATAATAGATTTTTTTTAGATAAATGAAAAAACAGATACTGATGGAAAAAATATGAAAGAAATGTTCTTTCAGATACAGAAGTACATTTTTATTCTTGGTTCATACTTACTGTAACAGTCAAGTCAACCTAGTTGGCTCTGTTAAAGAAGTATAGCATATTCTGTATTATTAGAGCAGAAATAGTATTTAATCCTTTATTAGTGATTTTAAATAGTTGAAATTATATGAACCAGTCCCATTGTAAAGGTAATAAAAGATAAAAGCCTTTAAAAATAAATGGGCAGATATTTCTGACAATTTTTGTAGGAGTCATCCTTTTTCACAGCAGGGAGATGAAGATCACAGAAATTCTTAAGCATATGTTTGCATGGATAACTAAGCTTAATTTCACTTGGCTACTGTCATCACCGATGACAACAATATATGCAAAACTTGTTCTGCTCTTTAGGCAACTTTCACTCACTATTTTCTTAGTCTCTTTGTCATTGGAGGCCTGATAGCTACAGTCTGTATATACAGTGTATTGGATATTAAGCATAACATTTGTAGACACCAGAATACCAAAATACTGCTGACTGAATGCAAGAAATATCTTTGTTGTTTCATATAAAGATTAAGTTTATGCTGGTTGAAAATTGATTTTTCACTGACAGACTCAATTTTTTTAAAGATTGTGAGATAATTTTATGAGAAAAAAAGCCTTCCTCTGCTGAATCTATTGTTTTCGATATAAATTGCCTTTCAGGCATTTTTTTCGCTCATAAAGGCATAATTTTTGTGCTTCAAGTCAGTATGATTATGTAAGCACTGAGCAGGAGATCCTTCCCATACTCAGGCTAGCAGAGACAAAGATCTTTAATTTGCTGAAAAGAAATAGCAGAAGACATCAACATTCCTCAATTATTTCCTCAGTGCAGTCTGGATTGGCACGACCTTTCTACCACTGAAGTAATAAAGCTGCATTCCAAAACCTGAAAAAAATATGGGAGTTAGATATAGACATGCATGAGACGTGTAATTTTGAGAACCAGGAATCTTCTTGCGCCTCTTCAACATCTCAGATGAGGGGAATAAAGAAGTGGTGTTTCCTTAGCACACATGTTGTCTATAAAACTTATACAAGAAAAGCAGACATTAGAGCTGGATAATTTAACCTGGATTGGGGATGTCTGTCCGGCTCTAAGTCATAAATTAGCATGTGGCAAAGATTAATCCTGTAATTTAATTTTATGCTTGCATTTGAATATTCCAAACCTTATGCACTCCTCATTCCCTGACCTCCCATTCTTTTCTGTCTAATGGTCATTTATTCCTACCCTGTGTTTAGCATTTGCTCTTCTTACTTCTCTGCCGTTCTACAGCAGCTGACACCACTTTAAGTGTAATGCTGATAAACAGGGGCTTTTTCAGGTCAAAGTACCTTGCACTTTTCATCAGAAGTTGAGATCAGACTTGTGGCTTCTTGTGCTTTGTTCAAAAGATGTTGAGCCAAAGTAATGGAGATCTAAAGAACTTGTTTGCTCAGATACCAAAATACCTACTTGTAACGATGTAGATTACAAAAACAATATCATGGCTCAAAATCAAATAGTACACTGTATGGTTATCTTCCACAAGACAAGAAAGTGTTTCTTAGGAAGAAGAATTTAGCAGATGGTAGGTAATCAGGTAATTAAATCTATCTATTTTCAATGGCTACATGTGCAACTGACTTAGGAACAACTACCACAAAATTCTTAACTGACATGAAAAATTTGATATTTGAACTGATTCTCTACTGGTTTTACTCTAATAGAAGAATCTCAACCCTGCTTTATTTACCTGTTCAGGCTGAAAGAGAAGGAATACAGATAAACACGTTAAAAAAATTCTCCTTATATTTTTTGTTTATGGATCCATATATATGCTATATGTTATAGTAACTAAAAACTGCCAGGGAATTATCAAAAAAACCTTCAAAAGCAATGCAAAGATGGCTATAGGTGATTCTCAGATTGGGATGAGTCTACATGGAAAGGGTGAAAAGATATTCTTCTGCTCTGTACCTCACAGTTTTACATGTGGTTGATATTCCAAGAGTTAAAGTACTCAGGTTCAATGAGCTTTCATTGCTTGGTATTTTTTAAAATTCATCCATCCTTATAATTAATACAAACATGTTTCTGTACTTTAATTAAAGACAAGTTTTGCCCTTTAATCCAGAAACTTTGATTTTATCATAAACATGTCACAAAGCATTTTAATCTACTATAATAGAACAATATATCATTTTTATAGCTTGTTTTGCTCAAAATGCAGTTATGATAACCATGTTTTAATAAAACCTCCCCTGGTTTTTCTCCAGGAGCTTCAAGACTCACATATTAGATAGAAATAGCATTTCTCTAGAAGTCTAGACAATTTTTTCTTGAGAGAGAACTAAATTTTATGTTACCTGTCTATAAATCAGACCCAGAGATACCCTTAATTCACCATAGCAGATAAAATATGCTCAAGAAGCCTTAAATGTAAATACTGAGCGAGAGCATTATTCTCCATGTTAAAAAGTTACAATTTTTTTCAAGCTAATCCTCTAGCTCAACTTGATTAATACTTCATAAGTAGTATAATGAATCTACCAAAAGAAAAATGGCTGCATTAGTATGTGGCATTGCTGAGCTGACAGTGATTAACTTGCACGTAAAACCACTAAAGGATGGCTAGCAAACCACAATAATTTTTCAATTCCTTGCTGAAGCCTGTGAGATGATTTCATTAGCATATAGCACCACAATAAGATTCATTGCCAGCTGGTCAGAAATATTTATTGCATTAGGTGGATTGTCTGGGGCAAACTGTCATGATAGTAATATATATTCTTCTTTTGGTAACTTCAGTACACTCAGTTGCAAGCAGTTGTTTACATGTTGATGTTAGTCTTCACCATGAACCAAATAAGGAAGTTAAGGATATCTGTACTGCATAACATGCTGACAGAACATTAAATACGTTCTCTCAAATGCTGTAGTTTAACACCTTTTCGACTTTTGATTTTGACTTTGTCTCCCTTCAACATCAAAACTACAATTTATTTTTGCTGTCTAACAATAATGGATGACATACATTTATTTGCTTATTTCTTTTTTATTTACTAGTAAAATTTTCATTATTTTAAAATTCATTTATTAACATTGTATACTCCTACAGGCTATAAGTTCCTCATAAAATAACATGCCAAAATCGCCTTGATTACATACTCATTCTAATGTGCTTGTTTTCTGCAAAGGAGTATAATTCAGGGATTCCTCTTTTGGGGGCAGACAACACTTAAAACCCTATACATACCAGTACCCTCGTATGGCTACTGGCTGTACATTGACTGTTCAGGAAAGTGAATGGCTCCCAGACAGAAGATGATCATAGTACTCCTAGCATCCCACAGCTTTGAGGGTGAAAGAAGCCAAAAAGACGCCATGTCAGACTTACTGGTCCATGTTTCACATTCTGAGAAACACTGAAGATTAGGATGATTTAATATGCTCAGTACCTGTTCACTACTGCTCAGACAACTCCCACAGACATATCATTAATAAATAAATTTATAATGAGTGGAAGATCCTTAAATTCAAACTCTACTTGCAAAAACAAGGTAATTTTCCTTTGAAATAAACTTTTAATCTGCAATATGTTGCTGCTATGCCCCATATAAAGTGTTATTTTTACTATGTGTAAGTAGAACTGCTGTATTTAGGGTTTGCTGGAAACAAATATTGGAATTTTCATTGTGATACTGTCTTTTCTGGTTTTTAATAGGTATTGACTTTGCAACTCGTAAGATTGCAAAACACTTGAAACAAACAAAGGAGATTATTCAAGATGGAGATAATTTTAAAACAAAAACACTCAGTACTTTCAGAAACTACGAGGTGGATTTCACTGTGGGAGTGGAGTTTGAAGAACATACCAAAGGACTGGATAACCGAGTGGTAAAGGTAAAAATTTGGCAGCTGTTTTCTGTTTACACTTTCTCCAGTGAGCTCTGGGTGGAACATGGTCCTGTGAGAGTTCATGCTTTTAAAACATTGTTCCCACATCCATTTAGATGGATTAGTTACATCACTTCCTAAATCCATGTCCTTCTAGTGCTCTCCACCACTATTAAAGCCATGGCTTTTATATTATAAACTATTTCACTTCCAGAATTTTCACTTCCCCTTCATTATCACTTACTAGGAAGGAAAGATGGAAGGAAGCTCAGCCTGCACAATTATAACACTACCTGGATTAATAACTTTTGCCTTATAGTCTTTTCTAAACAAATTATATGATTTGTTTCTAACAAGAGGAGAGGTCAAAAAGGAAATGTGTCATGCCATTACTCTCTAGACTGCACTAAGGGAATTTTCTGGTTGTTTTATTAACAAAACAATGCTTCAAACATTGAAGATAGATTAAGGTAATAAAACTTCCAAGCAACATTTAAATGTAAAGAGGACATGGATAATTTAAAGAGCATGCACCTTAAAAATTCTGTAAATAAGAAAGAAGTTAACTGAAATAGAATGAGCTTTGTCTCATTATTAATAAAAAGCTCTCTTCGTAAGAGAAAGTGCTGAACAGAAAATAAATTAATTTAATTTAATAAATTAAATTCTCTTGTATACTTTCAATAAGTGAACTTCCACTGACTGTAACTGGTCATCCTTCTACTGGACAAGAATTAGCACATCCAATACCCTGTTTATTAGTGATAAACTGGATCACACCAAATAATAAGTGGCTAAGGATTGAAGACATCTCTTGATGCTACCTATTCCAACACTTCTGCTCAAGCAGGATCATTAAGAACATGCTCTCCAGCTTAGGATCATTTATCCTTAACATTCTTTTGTTAAAATATATAAAAGATGCTAGAAAATAAGTACATTTATTGTATCAGATTACATTAATTTCCTCTTGTTTTATGCAGAGCTAGAAACACATTATCAAGTGGTTGATATAAGCCTCCAGTTCTTCACTCATTAAACCTTAGAATCATTGTATTAATGGCTTTAAATGGCAGGCAAAGAAAAATACAATGTGCATACATTGCACAAGCATCTGCTAATTCACTTGTTGATTCACTAGGTAGTACAAGAACTTTATATCTGTGTATGTGAGGAAATTCATGGAAATTGTAAGAAAACACTGTAAAAGCTTTGCATCAAAGCACCTTGAATGTTTTCAGGTTTGAGCTGAATGATGTGGGGTTTTTCTGGATGAAGACGTGGTATGGTAAAAGCAACTGTAATTGTGTCGTCTCATTGCTCATTTGAGTTTATTTTCATGTATTCATACATTTCTTGTTAAAATATCTGAGTTAATAGTCTAATTCACACAGACACTGGTGACCTGGGATGGTGACAAGCTGATATGTGTTCAGAAAGGTGAAAAGAGTAACAGAGGCTGGAAGAACTGGATTGAAGGAGACCTGATGCATTTGGTAAGGGCTGTTAGACAGACTGATACCAAATAACCAATAAAATATGGTTTTCCTTTTTAAAGGGTTTGCTACTTGTTTTCATTAGAATGGTCTTTATTTAAACAGCTCTGATAGTTGACCTCTAAGGAAATCCCCCTTCTGCTACAACTACGGAATGCTCAATTTATTTCCACCTGTTCCCAGTTAAGTCATAACCCTTCAGTGGGGTTTTGGGTTTTTGGGTTTTTTTTGCTCCAATCCACTGCCTTCTAGCTATTAACCCTTCTTGTTACAGTGGTCCACTAATTAAATCTTATTCTTATAATCATTGGTAGAAAAAAAAAATGCCAGTATGAGAAAGGTTGCAAGAAAAGTTTTTTTTTTCTTCTGAAAGAAGCACTATGAATTTTTTGCATATTAAGCTACAGCATAGATCAGAAAACCCTGGATACTCAAGAGGATCTTGCAAACAACATACAGTGATATTACTTTATGCTAGTAAAATGAAAGAAGATGAAGCAGTCACACATCTGTGTTAGTAAGCTGGAGCTCAAAGATAAGTTAGGTGAGCCCAAGAGAGGACAGAAGAGCCTGTGCAGTAAAAGAAACAATCAGTGAAGTCCAGAAAGATGTCAAAATAATAAATACATAATAATAATGATTACCAGTTCCTTGGGAGATCAGTCAAGAAATTGGCATGATAATGTTGTGATAGGTGAGTGCAGAAAGATTGTGGAGAGATCATTGTTTTCTCATGATTTGCATTTAGATCCTCCACAAGTTTACCCTACAGGTAGTTGGTATAGGCAACCATATTGCCTCTAGTCTATATGCTTGAAAGGTTAAAGCAATGATTTAAAAAACTCTACCACTTAACTAAAAGCCAGCTATCCAGCACACTTTACCAACTCAGTCCTAGCACACATGAAAAAACTGACCCAGCCAAGTTTTTACATGCTAGCACCAGGACTTCAGACAAGATTGATTAAAACAAAGAGACCACACAGATTCTTAAAGCAGTCTTCAGAAACTCTGTTGCAGATTTGGTAAAGCACCCACAGAAACACCAGCCACAGTGCACCTCAAAGCTTTATTTGGCAGAGGAACGCTGGCTAAACAGACAACTCACCAAACTAACTGCTTTCCAGTATGCAGATGGGCCAATCTTTAAGAAGTCAGCTGCAACACTGGGCAAAAATAGATATTCTCTATGAATATCTCTGAGGCAAATGCCCTCATCTTTTTAAGGCATCCTCCTTTCTTTTTTTTTTTCTTTTTAATTTCCTTGTTTCATTTCTTCTCATGAATTATGAGTTAACACATGAATTATAAACTATGAGAGAATATTATTTTAATAACAGAGCATGAAAAAGCTCTGCATTGAGGAACAATTTTTATGCATCTTTATATTTATTTTTCTTAGACTTCAATTCAATTGCCAAAACCTAATTACTGTAACATGTAGTGTGGGCCTACTGATTTCTTACACCTAATACACTATTATTTCTGTTTTCATTTTCATAAGCTTATCTTTTTAATGCAGTGGCTCAGCTGTTGCAAGTTCTGATGAGATCTGCTGTGCATTCAAAATAAAATTTGTACCTCTATGTACTTACCAATTTTTTTCTTACTGCAGGAACTGACATGTGAAGACCAGGTGTGCCATCAGATATTTAGGAAGAAAAACTAAAACCAACCAAAAGCCACCCAGATCTTCATCACACCATTATTACACTGCTATGTTTAGTCCAAAAAAGAAAAACAAGGCAGATCTGCAATAATTATTTGTCACTTCTATGTATTTTGTCCATTTTTAGGAAAACACATTTTATGGAAATAACAGCAAGCAGTTACAAACATCATAAATCCCTTTGCCTTTCAGTCTGGAGTTAAATAAAATTAATTGTCTTTCAAATAATGCCTTCCATAATTTTTGTAGTATTTTCCAGAGGAATGTCCTTTAGGCTGAAAATTAACAGTCATGATTATTTCATCCGTAGTATATCTCACCACAGTGCTTTAATATCATAACAACTTTGGATGACTGCATAAAATTGGACATTCATTGGACTGTTTCATTTAATTTAGTCCTGGATTACTAAGCCCACAGTTTCAGGCAACAGAATGGCTCACTGAACACAATACATGGCCTTTCACAACAAGGTTATTCATTTGAATTTGGCTCAGGTCTATAGCTGCTAGTAGTTATCACCTGATAAATTTCTCATGGTCAATGAATGTGAAATGCTGTAGCTCCTTAATAGTGCTAGCAAGGGTTACAGACAATGCTGTGAGCCTGCAGTTAGAAATGACACTCTACTAATAATACCAGTGGAGAGTCCTCTGTTTGAAGCAAACTCTACATTTAAGAGTGGCTCAATGATGAAAAAACTGAAGATATTTATGGCTGTAAGAGAGAAACCGCAGAGTATACTCAGACTACATGTGCCCTGTGCATAAAAAGTACTCAGCATGCTGCAATCCGCATCTTGTACCTACCTTTCAGAGACTTTAAAAAGTAACTTGCATGCAACTCTTCTCCATTTTAATTAAGCTCTTTCAATCACACCCCCAAAGCTTTTCAACCAGTTGTTCAGTGTAGATTGGCCAACCAAATCCACCAAAGGATAAAGAAACTCTAAACTATAGAAGTTCTACAGCTTTACATGAAAATGAATGGCCAGACGGAATGCCTTCAGTTAAAACCAGGCAACAGGGTGAACTCATCAAGTCCCAGAAAAATCACTTCAGATAAAAATACAATAAATGCCTGTAACTTAGAAAATCTCTGGCTAGATTTAATATCTTGACACCAATTAATTGAGCAATGAGATGAAATCCATAGGAAACCAAGCTTTTATAGCTCTGCTGTCCACAGGTTTACTGACTGCCTTATAAGAATTGCTTTTGCTACCTACTCAGTTATCTGATTTGTCTTTTACTGGCTATCTCTAGTATTTTATTTCAAAATACTATTTAAAAAATACTCTAGTATTATATTTCAAAATTTTTCATCTCTTCCTACACGTGTGTAGGGAAAAACAACATTAATAACTGAAGAACAAGTATAGGTTTTTCTGGAGGTGCTTCAATTTTTCAGAGATCAGAGAAAGAGAAAGCAATGCTCTTCCAGTATGCCATCCAGTGCAGTAGTGCTAAAACCCAACTAAATGCTTCAGTCAGACTTTTCTACATATTTATTCATTTACTGAAAGATACTTTATTCCATGGTCAGAGAAAGAATATTAAGCATTTGTCACAAAAGGGTGTAAATTCTTAGTAAAATCATTTGGCATGACAAGTGAGCCAATAGTATGTTCTGAAAATATGTAGTTTTATCTTTTCCTTACACCTACTTATTTACATGTCAACTTTGAAAAGGTGCCGTGACTGTAGATGGGAGCTACTTTTGCAAGTAGTTCTACTTAAGTGGGGAGCACTTCTCTCTTCATTCCACTCAGCCAGAGCCTGAGTCAGGTCACATGCATCTACTGATAGCTTCAGACTGTAGACTCTGAATCCGCAGAATTTTAAGTATTCAGAGTTTTAGTGTTCTTCATCTCTTCAAATGTTCTAGGTCTTTGTATAATCAAAATAATGCAATAAATCTCCTGAATGTTTTGGCACAAGGTTTTTAAGTTAAATATTCTTCATTTCCAGTAGATGTTCAAAATATGCAACTAAAAATAGGGGCCTGTGACATATGGAAATATTTTCTATTATCTGTCTCTCAAAAAAGAGCATTTATATTTGTTTACTAGATATAGATCACATTGTATTTCTTTATCACCAATAACTTAATCTAAATCAGACTTTCATTTTCTAATCATTTTTGAGAAATCCACATCATGAAAACAATCAAGAATAACATCTGGAAGATAAGCTCTACTGGCTAGAGGATTTAGGCAGAGTTGAATGGCAGCTTTTGTGAAGTAACAGGCTTGGTTTGCTCTTTGCTTCTAATGGGTGCCCTGAGTAGCATTACAGCAAATTGCTTTCCTTGATGGCATAAACTGAATACACAGAAAACATGAACACTTAGTTAAAATGTTAGCACATCAAAAATTACTAAAGAAAAATAACTGTTTTTCAGAGGTCTTTGTATAATCATAATTGAGCTATTTCTGTGCCACTTAAAAATGGGAAGCAGAACCAAATTTTCTACTGCCGTGATGACTGTAGTCATTCTGCAGCAGTGCAAAATGAGTGCCAACTGGAACTAACTCACAATGGCAGGAATAAATTAAATTGGCTGTCAGGCCAATGCGGTCTTCAAAGGAAGCCCAGACAGTTCCATCCCTTACCCCAGTTTGGATTTTCGATACAACTGGTCACAGTCATCAAACTGCTTCGGTCACACCTCTTCCTACCTTAGTTTGTGTTTTACATGAACTATCACATTCTACAAGGGCAATATGCTACTACAAGAGGGTAGTATTTATCAGGAAATTATCTCATACCAATTGTCTGAACTCTTTCAATAGTACAAGATAACTCAAAGGAATTGCAAAATACATTTTAGTACAATAGATTAAACCTCTGTAACACTCAACTGACACAGCGTGAAGTGCAAGGCATTAAAGACAGTGGCCTATGAGCTCAGTCTGGGGTTTACTCACAAGGATAGACTCTGTTAAATTCTATTGATGCAGTTTATGTTTGGTTTTTGATTCAAAGAAATAAAGCCTTCCCATATTCATAAACAAAGGAAAAGAATCTGTTTGGTTTAATCTAAACTTCAATATAAACAAACTATGAACCAGGCTGCACATGAATACACTATAATAACTTCACAGATACATGTTATTATTCATAAAGCGTGTGACAGAAGTCTGTAGGTGTCCTAGTGCAAGTAATTTTAATCAAATGAGTCCAGGAACATATTAGGAATCTTCCAATGAAATACAGAACATATTTTGGCACCCTGAAAAAGGGTTTTAAAGAGGCTCTAATAATCCAACTATCACTGGAAATCTGTTTCCTAATAGAAGTGGATCCATATTTAAATCCGCTCTTAAAAAATAAATCAGTATTTCTCTACTGGATATAACCCTTCAATAATTCATCTAAAAATCTGTGCCTGCAAAAAATTTTAATGTATGCAGTCCTTTGCCTGGATTACCAATAGAAGTAAGAAATAAGACTTCTCAATATATATTCTGGATATAATTCTGCACTCATATATGTATACAGATTTGCATATAGAACAGTTAGTTTTACCTTAAGCAGTTGGCAGTGTAAATCACTTTCTCAATATAAGATCAATCCTAGAGCATTTGAGATGCATGTTTTAGTTATTTTCTGGATTCCACTTGGACTGAAGAACAAAATATGGAAACATTTCAATCAATTGTCCTCAGATTGTTGAAGATTATAAATTATTCTTCATTCCTGACCACTCCATCAGGTTTTGGTAATGAAAACCATTATTAGTCCTATCCTTTCTCATAAGGTGCATCAGTAATAATTAATCTCCACCAACAGAAGACAATAAAGATAGCCTGATGCTTTTATCACCTTTCCCTGCACTATAATGATTACGTATCAAAAAAGAGGCCAAAGAATATCGTTAGGTATGAGAGATTTAATCCAAGAAGTTCTATATGTAGTCTGATGCCATGTCTCATTATCAGGCAGTATTAATTAGAGAGGGGGGTGTGAAATCTTGATTTAAACAGCTCCCCTTAATGTGTAAGATTATGACCCCATCAGTATATGGTGAAATGAGCTGCAAATTACAGCACACCCATTCTAATGCATGCATATAAGCTTTCTTAAATACTTCATACTAATATGCTCCATGGCCCTTTCTGAATTTACTTGAAGCCTCAGAAGAATATTCAGCATCTTCTCCAAAGAAATCTTTTTAAAGCAATTATTTTTTAGAAGATAATTTATACAGTGATATTTTCAATAAAATGAATAATACGTTAAGTTTCCTATGCTACCATCTTCAGTACAGAAAAATTTCCTCAAACATCAGGTCTATAGTACAAAGATTTATTTCCAGAAACCTCTTGGTCACTAAAAGTATAAATACAGGCTTGATGTAAGGCAGTAAAGCCCACATTTTGTCCTTTACAAATCAAATCTGCCTTATCAAACAACAAAAAAATCTCTCAGCCAAAATAGTCACCAAAAGCACTGCTGATAAAATAATGCTGCCTCATGGTGTTGTTTTATATAAGCTCACAGCTTCTATATGCAGTCATTGCCAGTACTATGAGTACCATCTATGAGAAGCTGCTCAAAGAACCCCATCACTAATTTCTGTTACATTTAACAATATTAATCAGTTGTCAAGAAACAGTTCACATAAAAAAGCAGATGCATTTTCATTAAAGTTTATATTTAAATAACTGAAACAGTGGATAGCATCTCTTCCTGTTACAAATCTATCTAATGAGCCTGGGTTTACATCAGCAAAATAGGTAAGTATGCACAGGGACACAGCAATGTCCTGTCATACAACCTCTGTTGCAATAAGGGTTTTTTTTCCTAAATGATGCCCCAATGGAGCCCTTTGACACATACAAAAAAAACATGACAAAAGAAATAGCTCATGTCAGTCAACTGGATGCCAGGAACTGAGAATGTCTATACTGAAGCATTATCTATGTGGGAAGAGATATTTCAGAACACTGAGTCCAACCGTAAGTCTAATTCTGGCAAAAAACATCACTAAACCATGCCCTAAGCACTGCATCTACTTGTCTTTTAAACATCATAAGGGATGATGGCACCATCATTTCCCTAGGCACCTTGTTCCATTGCAAATAGTCAGTACAATAGAAAATCTGATGAAGAAATAAAAAAACACTACACAAACACCCAACACAAATTAAAAAATCCCCACAGAACATGCTGCAGATAAAAGCAGATGTGAAAACTGACATTATTTTATTTTATTCAGTAACAGATCTTCAAAATTTGCTAAAGAAACACTTTCAGGATTTCAGATTCAGGCATCGTCAGGGAAGACAAAAAAAAAAAGGATTAACAGAATCAAGTAGGCATCTAGTGGCTAATCTTTTAAACACACAGCTAAGGGGGCATCCTGTGATTCCTCATCTGAGTTTCCTGTCCTCTTCACAGACTCTGTCATCAAATCAAATAACATCCTTAGAATATTTTTTCCAGAAAAGAAGTATTAAGACAACATGTGTAGTCTAAACACCATTGTGACTTTACTTAGTGACTTTACTTAGAGGGGATTAAAATCCAAATACACACTAGGTACTTATTATTAAAATACATCGGGATGGCTGTGATATCATGCATTCTTCAGACTAGGTAATAAGAATTTGTGGCACAAACTTTTACTGTTGAATTACACATATGACTGTACTACTGGAAACAATTTTTTTTTAAAATAAGAGTAATTATTTTAAAAAAACCCAAAACTGTTGACAGAGCTGCTTTTCATCTGACAGGCTTACCTCCAGGCAATGATTCTGAGTTACGGTCACATTTTGGGTTTCTATACACTTATTTTGAGACACAGTAAATTAGCCTGACCTGAAAACAAAACATCAAAACATTGTAGTAGGATTTTTCTTTCATGCACCTTGCACACCACAAGCCTGTGTTGAAACACTGCTATTAAACTATAAAACAAAAGACTGCATATAGCAGGTCATGTGGGATGAACATCTGAGCAATAGGATTTTAGTAATAGGAATGACAGGTACTCTTTAACCTTAATTTCCTCCTGTTGGTTGAGAAAATATGCAACTGAAAGATAATGTCATGCATCATTGCAATACCATAAAAGTAGTTTTAACATCATGACTATTCCTTTGAAACAGATACTAATGTAGAGTACTTAGATATTAAGATTGCTCAGTTCATTCTGACTAAATCTGTTTTGCCAGTGTGATTCTGTACTGTGTTACTGCACATTGTATATACAGATGTTACAACAGGGGCTGAAAAACATATCTGGAAATAATAAAAACACCTGATCCAGAGGAAACAAATTTATTCATTCACAAACTACAGTCCATTATCAAAGTCTGGACACTAACCTTTCACAATGACTAATCATCCATTAAGCTCTTCTGAAACTTCCTTTTATTGTTTTACACCTGGATGAAAAACAACTGAATGTCAATCTTGTCTCATATTAATAGAGAAGAAATGCAGCCTCTTGAATTTCCAGTGCTGCAACAGGTCCTTGTGGTGATAGGTAATACTATTTAACAAACATTCTTTTCAAGCTTATCCTGTGCTGAATCATTTCCAAAACACATTCCAACTCTACACTCAGCAGTGATAAGTTAGCAACACATAATAGCAATTAAAAGTGATAATAAATTAATATTTTTGTCCTGAAATCACTAATACTGCTACAGAAATGTGTAAGTAGCTATCAAACTTATACTCCTCAGTCAAGTCCAAGGCTTTTCTAGTTTGTGTAATCTCACAATTATATTCATGGCAAACTTCACTTCTTGATGAATCAGATCTTAGAAACAGTTTGACAGATGGATTTAAAGAGGAGCAGAGAAAATTGACTAAGTTTATCTATAGCCTCAAAACTCAATAAAAGTACATTAATACCAACATTCAGCTACAGTGGAAATCTCTGCAAACCTAATAAAAAAAAAGAAACTTGGAATTCCTGGGAGGTTATATACTGCTACATTCCAAATCACTTTTGTTGTTTCAAAGCTTGTCTTTTTGCCATAACCTTAATGAAAGTAGAAACATGACAGAAGTGTGACTATGGTCTCCAGAAAACGACAAGTGTTGTTAAAACAGAAGCACCAGTAGGCCAACCAAGATCATTCCTGCTAAGTGACTGATTACAAAAATGCCAAAAAGATTGTATTTATTTAATGAATATCCTCAAAGAAGCTGTAGCACAAGATGGTAAGAACTGGAATCTTCACATTAACAACACTTTCTTCACCTCTCACTGATAACTTTTTATGACCAGAGTTCCTTGCTTTACAGATCCCTCTCTGCTATTATCATGCCAATAAGCTATTGTGCTACTATGATTAGGATTCTATATTTTCTGCTTAAATTAAGTCCATATCAGATGCGGCTAAGAAGAGTGATGATTATCCTGTTCCAAATTTTTAAGAAACTGATATCTTGTGTGCTTTTAACACCTTTTAAATAAATAACTAAATCTTTCTACTGCAGCTTGAAACTACAAGCTGACATATGTCCCTTCCTCAGAGGAAGATATCTAATATAAAAAGAGTCTAAATCCACATGGCAAAGGTTTGTCAGAATTATCAGTTGAAAAGGCAAGCTTGTTATGAAAGCATCAGTTAATATGATTTTAGGATACTGCAAACATTAATTTTTTTAATTCATTCTTCAATACTGCAGTATCTATTTTCACTGTATGCACCACTTATACTGGCAGGTTGCAGGTTTTAAAGAAGATGAGATATACTTTTTTTCTATGAACTCTACAGTTTTGACAGCACTATTAAAAGTTCTACTTTCTTTTCTGGCATTTTAATTCCTTGCTTTCCTAGTGAGTTTAACACTCTGATCTCTGTATCTGAGTCAGTATTGCATTCAAGGCTTGTGCATTTCCAAGAGAGCAAGAAAAGACAAAAGCTGGGCATCTCAGACTGAAAGAGACAAACTGCATGTGTTCCACGAAACCACTATCCCTGATCTGCAATAAAGTGAAAAGATAAGGTTTCCAGGTAGCTTTTAATTCAGATGTACAGTGGGATTGGTCTCACAGCTCTGCCACCTACATGTTAATAACATCTTTTGCTCAAACCCACTGTGTTTCATCAATCGTTACAGTCTTCCAAGTTAAGGCTGCAATTACTTTTACTTCAGTTCACTGCACTGCGACTATTAAGTCCTGGCAATGAACAGCTCTTCACATTACTTTACATATAAAATAGACACTTTACAATACTAAGTTGACCTAAACATATAAAAAACTCCCTATGTTCTAAAAGGAAGAATCTAATGAGAATAACACAGAAATTCATAGAATCATGGAATAGTTTGGGTTGGAAGGGACTTCAAAGATCATTCAGTCCCACCCCCGCCATAGGCAGGGACACCTCCCACTAGATCAGGTTGCTCAGTGCTTTGTCCAGTCTGGTCTTAAACACCTCCAGAGAGGGGGCATCCACAGCCTCTGGGCAACCTGTTCCAGTGTTTCACTACCCTCACTGTAAAGAACTTCTTTCTTATATCTAGCATGAATCTCTCCTCTTCCAATTTACATCTATTACTCCTAGTCCTTCCATCACATATCCTATTAAAAAGTCCTACCCCCGGCTTTCTGTAGGTCCCCTTCAGGTATTGAGAAGCTACTATGAGCCTTGAGCTACTATAAGCTACTTGAGCTACTATAAGCTACCTTGAGCCTTCTCTTCACCAGGCTGAACAAATCCAGCTCCTTCAGCCTGTCTTCGTAAGGCAGCTCCAGTCCTTTGATCATCTTTGTGGCCCTCCTTTGGATCCGCTCCAACAGAATTCAGGTTACTTGCAGAATTAGTAAGCGATCCACAATGCTACCTCAACATAATAAGGTTAGTCAAGCTCAGAGATGCTGGCAAACAGGGACAAGAAGTAAAATGCAGTGATCCTGGGAGGTGCTACATATTCCTATAAAGAAAATAAGCACTAGCTGAAAACTGGAGAAACAAAGTCAGGGTGTCCTGGGTAGAACAATTAAGGCAAATTAAAACTGGATCCTCAGGTCTAAGCTGCCTAGTGCAATAAGCAGCAGCAAACACTGTATTTATTATAGCAGGCATGGATCTACCTAACACCATCTGTTAGATTTTTCCCTGAATACAGAGTGAGCCCTGTGTATATGGCTCCTATTTCCAAAGCTCTAGTCTGAGAGGGACAGGAAGTGCTTCATTGTTAGCCTCGCCTTTCTCTGATTAAAATAATTTGGTACACTAAGGACAAACTACAGGTGCTTGCAATTGGCATACCAAACTACTTCAGTCTTTCCCTTTAGCATTATGACATTCTTAGTAGTTTTTATCTAAAAATGCTATATCCTGCTTCCAGAAAAATTGTCATTGCCATAAAAATTCAAAATTTTACAATAATTCCATAGCCAAGAGGAATTAAGCTGAAATTTATCAGTAGTAAGGCTGAATGGACTGGCAATCTGGAGAAGCCTTATAAGAAAAAATTGCCAGTAGGACAGCTGCTGAAACAGGACCACAGTGCTTCCTCCTTACAACTGTTGTATCTCTTGTTGCAATCCTATTACAGCTGCCATGCTGCTCACAAAATCACTGGCAACAAAAACATGCAGGATTTTTACAAAATGTTAGGTGTCAGAATGGAGTCGCTTCAACCACTAGCACTTTGCTGGCTGGTGGTTTAGAATACCCTTTTTCTGTAATAAAAAAGGTCGGGTTTTAACTCTTTTTGTTGAGAACATCCAAGACATTTAAAAGGAGCTTTGCACCTACAGGAAATGTGTCCCCCAACACTGTATTACCAGCTCCTTTATTATACATTTCAGTGCACACACATATCCACACTTCACAGAAATTATGTTTGCTTTTCTAACAAGATGGCAGCTGTAGAGCAGTACTACACACTGTATTTTTATATTCTGTACAGTTTTATTCTGGTTTCATAAGGAAACAAGGCCTGTTATTGCACTCCAGTGATATGAATCCATCTCATCATTTGCCCTACATCATTCTTTCCTCCCCCCATTCCTGTCCTAAGATGTCAAGTATCCAGTAAAGTAACAGGAGACAGGCAAACCCAAGCTTCCTCCAAGGTAAATAAAATTCTAGATTTTTTTTGAGGCCACAACGGAGATAACCATATGCCTGCTATGCATTTGCTCCAGTTAAACTGCAGCAAGTCCTTTGGCACAGCCAAGCAGGTGGGGCTATGAAAGCACCTTCAGGACAGGGCAATGCCCACAGGAGGCAAATTTTCCTCTGTTATGCTTCTTTGGAAGAAAATATTTTGGGTCAAGAGAGGTGATTTTTGTCCCTCTACTCAGCTTTCATGAGGCCCCACCTGGAGCTACTGTGTCCAGTTCTGGAGTACTCAACATGAGAAGGACATTGAGCTGTTGGGGTAGATCCAGAGGAGACCACAGAGATGATGAGAGGGCCGCAGCAACTCCTTTCTTGAGTCCACCCTTGAGTTTAAGGCTCACTCCAGTTCTCATATTTGTTGAAATTAGCCTCCCCTCCTTTGCTGAGACATCTGAAGGAAGCTCCCTTCTGCAGCACCTCCTCCTTTCTAAGGACAGGCTGAAGGAGTTGGGGTTGTTTAGCCTGGAGAAGAGAAGGCTCAGGGGGGACCTCAGAGTAGCTTCTCAGTACCTGAAGGCTGGGGTAGGACTTTTGAAGAGGATATGAGATAGATGTAAATTGGAAGAGAGGAGATTCAGGCTAGATATAACAAAGAAATTCTTTACTGTGATGCGCTGAGAAACTGGAACACCTCTCTGGAGGTGTTTAAGGCCAGGCTGATGAGGCACTGAACAACCTGGTCTGGTGGAAGGTGTCCCTGCCCATGGCAGAGGGGTTTGAACTAGAAGATCTTTAAGGTTGCTTCCAAACCAAACCATTCTATGATTCTAATATATCTTACTTAATGCTTATATTGAAAATCTTGGAGACTGAGGTTTGTATATAACCCCAGGTGGGTGGAACAGTGGCTACTACAGGATATATCAGAAAGAATATGAAAGGAAAACAAATACATAATATTTCATCTGTATATATGTTTAATTTGGAGTAATCTGTGGGTCACAATCTTCTTGACTCAGAACTGGTACCTTTACAGCTATCAGCTCTGAGGGGTCTTTCTTACTCTTAATTTCATTGCTTCTCTCCCTCCATAGGGTCAGCATTATACTGCGTGCCTCTTTTCTGCACAATATTTTTTCTATTATTACATATATACTGGAAAAACTAACAAGAAAGTAATTTCTTCATTTCCCTGATGTCATTTTCTTGACTAACAAGCTCGACTTTTGTATCTTTTATTTATCTTCCTTGCTGTCTTTGATTTCCCTGAAATATCTTCATCTCTCTCAGGACAGAACCTTGTTGAGTTTTTCAAGGAAAAATACGCACTGTGTACAGTTCATCCCCCACCGCCTATATTCTTCAAAATGGATATCCTTTCCCTATACTTATTCTTTCAGTGTTTCAGCCTGGTTTTTTGGTGTTCCACCTTAAATGTCTAAAAATTAGGACTTAAAAGACATAAATTATACTCACAGTGTTATTTTTAAACAAACATGCAGATTATACATCTTGAAATTCTGTATTTGAATGTTTCGTGCATAATTCAACAATCATTAACACAATGGAAGAGAAAAGAAAGCCTCAAAAAAGTTGAAAATTTGAGCTCACCTGCAACAGGTGACAAAAGTGCCCCTTTTCTCTCTTCAGGCATTTCTCTCTTCCCTTATTGTCATCAGGCTTGTGTTTTTCAAATGCGAAGTCTTTTCTGTCTTTGCTTTCTTGTAGTGAAAATAACAGGAGCTGAAGTAATCTTTCTGTTATCCTTTTGTTTGTTCCAGTCCTTCAAGCTGTAAACTCCAGGGCACTGTAATCCTTCTTACTATAGTGAAGGACAGAGCACACAGGCTCTTGTTCACTGGTGAACACTGGTAACAAAAGGATGAAATTTTTATAACTGAATCCTGATGAATATAAATATCTTCCATGTTATTCCTCTCCATTGTATAATGAAATGTGGAATGCTCAGTTTTTAATTAAACTTCAACCTGGCAGCAGTGCTAGGAGAATTTTTCTTAACAGCGATTACTTGTGCTTTGGTGCTTCCTGAAACCTCTCATTGCACATGATGATTCTATGAGATTCTGTTTAGGCTTGCAGTATCTGTAGCTCTAGCCAACAAAGATTAAGAGGAGGAGAGTTGTGTGTGCACTGGCCAAAGGTGACCAGAGGAACTTTCTCTTGCTTATTCACAACCAGGCAGACCCTGAAATGTCTCCACCACCACCATCATCATCACAGAATGAATGGGTGTGGGAGTAAATGAAACCTTTGGAATGTGGCTTGGTCAGGATGCCCTGGTCAGGATCTGCTAACTTTTAAACAAGACAGAATAAAAAGACAAGACACAAAGGCCCAGCTGCAAAGACAAGATGGTGCAGTTTTGTTCCTTAATCCAGGACCATGGAAACTTGAATTATCATCCCCAAAGGTGAAAAACTCAACCCTGAGGAAGACTACATGTTTCAACACAAGATGGCAGTGCAACGCCAAAACAACCACAGACCCATTTCTGCAGGACTGAGACTTCGAAAGAGGGCAGATCCCAATTAGCGTATGAAGCAAGAACCTGTATTAGCATAGATAAGACTTCCATAAATATGCATGTGTCCCATGATAAATGGTGGTGATTTTGGGACCTGAATGTGCACGTATGGAGGAGCTCTCTATCCCATGTGATGCCCAGAGCTGCAGTAAAGAAATGCCTGCTTAATAACACTGCTTAATTGGTTTGACTTTATGTTCATTACAGCTTTCTCCGAAGATGCCCTTGTCTCTCTCTTTCGTAGTGGCAGGCCAGAATTAGTCCACTCTCAAGTTTAAGGCTCACTCCAGCCCTCATATTTGTTGAAATCAGCCTCCCCTCCTTTGCTGAGACATCTGAACTATTTTCTTGAATTTTGCTAAATTTTCCTTCCAGTGTATCAGGCTGCATCCCAAGGAGACCTTATGCAAAAGAGATGCTGAGATGTTGCATCCTCTGGTTGAGGATCAGGGCAAGGTTGTGCCCCATGAGATAGGTCTTGGGAGCATCTTTGAGTACCAGACCTGAGGTGCTTAACATGACCCAAGGACAAAGAATGGGTAAAGAATAATCTTTCAAATAGCCAAGATTTAAGTGTCAGAGGTGTCTCAGGTGGGACTCAGTGGATCTGGGAACAGTGATTCTCCATTCAGCCAAGCTTCCACAAAATAGAGTGTGAATCTGAGGGAGAAATCTGTAGCCTTAATGAATCTGTAGTTCTTAATGGGTGTATGAAGACTATTTCTCAGATTACACACAAGGCTAGGCTGGATGAGGCTTTAAGCAACCTGGTCTAGTGGGAGGTGCCCCTGCCCATGGTAGGGGGGCTGGAACTAGATGATCTTTGAGGTCCCTTCCAACCCAAACCATTCTATCATTCATTAAATGGTTTGGTCTGGAAGGGACCTTGAAGATCATCTGGTTCTGCCACGGGCAGGGACACCTCCCATTAGACCAGGCTGCTCAAAGCCTTTTCCAGCCTGGCACTGAACCCCTTGGATGTGCAGCTCACACCTTGCAGCAACTCTGACGCTGGTGTTTCCAAAACACAAGTATTTAACACAGACTAACTAACCAATCACTACCTACCCGGGAGGTCCCTGGCACCAAAAGGTTCACGCCAGGTCACAGCGGAGACCTCGCATCCCCTCCGGTGGCTGCCACAGCCTGCCCCGCTAGGCGACTACAACCCCCAGCCTGCCCCGCGAGCCGCTGATCTCATCGTAGAGCGCGGGCGCATCTGTCTCGCGTGCTCTCGCGAGAACGCGGGGGTGCGGAAGCTCCACGTCGGAGGCTCGGAGCCACCTCAGCTATCGGGTCGACGCGAAGCTATGGTGGGTTCGCGGCCGCTCGGCCCGCGGGGAACCTGTTCCGGGAGGCGACGGGAGGGTCGGGGCACTGCGGGAAAAGCAGTCGGAGGCGGCGGAAGGCACTGTGGGAAAAGCCCCGATGCCGGATAGTTGAAAGAGGCCCCTCAGAGGCGAGAGGCTGAGCAGCCGGCAGGCCGGGGGCCGCGGACCCTTCCGCCGGCTCGCCCTAGGAGGACGAGTTTGGCTCGGTCAGGGCTGAGTCTGTGCTGAGTGCTGCTTCAACTCGGCCTCTGTGCCCCTGCTCCTCGAAAGGGTGGTGGGGTTATTCTGTAACAGATGTTAAACACAGGAATGTGTACTGGAACGGCCCCGAGCATCTTCATGCTTACGGCTACCGGGCTGCTCCCTAAGGCTGCGGGATGGTTTGCCACTCAGAACCAGCAGCTGCGGAGCGTTGTGAGCAAGTGTCGCAGTTAACCTTTCGGATATAGTCCTGTTCCTTAGGCTCAGTAGGTGAAGGCAGTGCCAAGGATAAGCACAGGAGCAATTGTTGTGCCTGCTTTTCTAGCCTTTGTAGTGGGAGGTGTCCCAGCCCATGACAGGGGGGTTGGAACTAGATGATCTTTAAGGTCCCTTCCAACCCAAACCATTCTATGATATAAACCACAAGTTGATTTTCTGCTGCTAGGTGTCTTGTCCGTAAATTGCAGGTACTACAGGATAGCTGGATGAATTTTTTCTCCTTGCAGTATCCAACATATAGAACTGCAGGTTTAATTAATTATATTCCGCTACAAAACACATAAAGCTTTCTGTGTTCAGATATTACCTTTTACACTCTGTGAGATAAAATGTGAGCAGCGTTTAGCAAAATCAGCAGTCTTTGGGTGCCTAAATAAATCTACAGTGCCTCAAACATTTTGGAAAATTGCTTTGGTAAACTTCATGCCTTTTTAAATACTCTATGAGAGAAAGATTTAAACTTTTAAAACCATTTTTTTGCAATATAGAATTCAGTTCTGAAACTTAATGTTATTGTGAAAGGAAATACGCTTACAATGGGCAAATCTTTATTCTTTTTTCCTAATAAAATAGGAAGGTTCATGTGTATTAGCAGCAAATGCCTTTTGCTTTGCTTTATTGGTTCAGGGGACCAGGAAGATGTACAGTGCATGTGGTTTTTTTTTTAGTTTGAGTTTTATTTTTTTTTACTGTGATGGAAATGCTTTTTTAAGTATGCAAAAAATGTGAATTTCTAGAAAAAAAAATAAATAGTCTCATTGCCTTGGGAGAGATGTGAAGCCAGAAGCCCTACAAAACCAAGCAGATGGTTTTGTAGTTTTCTGTGTGCCCGAAAAGCAGGATTGTCTCCCTTTTATTCTAAGGTTTAACTATATTTTCACTTCCTCCATCATGTTTCTGTGCCAGTTACATTGAATGACTTGGTATTCTCAATTCTTTTTATCTCTAGCCTCTCCGGCTTGACATAAAGCGGAAGCTCACAGCTCGGTCTGACCGAGTGAAGAGTGTGGACTTGCATCCCACAGAACCATGGATGTTGGCTAGCCTTTACAATGGCAGTGTTTGTGTTTGGAACCATGAAACCCAGGTAATGATTTTAGTTTTCATAACTGGTAGATGTATAAACTCTGTTTTTCAATGCTATATGCACAAGAAGAATCTTAAGTGTTTGCACTGATTGTCTGCATTTTTCTCATCTAATATACAAAAGTCAGTATAATACAGACAAGCTTATAACTGTAGCTTAGCCATAACTTTGTGTTTAATTTCCTATAAATTTATTTTTCTGCAATGGTCTTCTTTCTCTGCTTCTTGCAAACTAATGCCTTTTCTTTCTGTCTGGTACATGCCATTTGTGAATGTTGAAAGAACTATTAGATGCTTACCTGTCTGTTAAGTACGGTTGGAATTGGACAGCTGCTCCAAAAATACTTAGAGAGGGAGCTGAGTGTGGGTTTAAGCATGAAGTTAGAACATAAAGGTGGTGATGTAAGACCAAAAGAGGCAAGCATTTTTTCTTGTTGGACAGATATGATCCTTCTAAAGAGTGTATGTGTGTCTTTGGAGAGTTGCCAAAAGCAACATACTGGACACTTAATTACAATAAGCTGATTTCAAACCTGGTATTTTATGTAGTGCTGTAAACTTACTGTTTTTATTTTCAGACTCTGGTGAAGACTTTTGAAGTGTGTGACCTACCAGTGAGAGCTGCCAAATTCGTTGCAAGAAAGAATTGGGTTGTTACAGGAGCTGTAAGCTACCTTTTTTTGATTTCCAGTATCTCATATATCACCTAATAGTATGATGGATATAAACTTGTAGTAATGCATTCCTTTCTCTTCTACGGTTTCATTTTACTGCTTTAAGTAAGCTTAGGAACTTAAAAACTATTCATTTCAAAAGAGAGCAACCTAGTATGGTGCTAATCCTTCATGTTGCACAAAGTAGATATAGATTCAACTTTTACTGTCATCTAGAACACACTCAGCATCCAACTTTGACTAAATAATAGCAATGCTACTAAATAAGATGAAACTGTTGACTTTCATAGGTAAGATGACTTAAAAGTTGCATCTGCATTTGTTCCTGGTTTTATTCAAAATAAGATTTTTAGACTTTTGTTCACCTTAAGAGAGATGCTCTTATACAGTAAGTCTAAGCCTTGGAAGAATATGCTTTTATTCTGATCCTGGTAGCATATTTTTTCTTGACGAAATTAGTATTTTCTGTCTAAATTGCCTTTTTTTTTTTTCCTAGTCTTCTACCCTATACACACAGTAAAAAAACCTCTTGTTTTGTTGTTTCATGCTGCCATGGCCCAGTTATTTCCAGTGGGCATAGTTTCTCTATAAGTATGATACTGCTTCCTTGGCAGTGCAAGAGTTCAAGCAGCTGCATGGGAAGTGTATTAGGAACTGATAAAAGTATCTGTCTTTATCAATGCTTTCTAGATCTGACTTCTTGTGCATTTGTCCTAGCTCTCCCAAGGGACTCTGCAATGCAGCAGCAGAAGTAGTTAGGAAAGGGCAAGAGCTGCTTTTAGCAACAGGGCCAAGTCGAAGTGATTATGAAAATGTGACATTAGTTGTTGCTTATTCTGTGTTCCACATTGATTTTGTTGATAGATTAGCCTCAGAAGAGCATGCTTGTCTTTTTCTGCCATTCCAAGGGGTGTTTCCTGTAGGTATTACTGCTTAAACAGATGTGTGTGGAAGAGGAAAAGAGAGAGTGGAAAAGTAAATGCTTGGATTAAACAAGTAGTGTAGAATTTATCACAACATTAAGTTTTATTGACACTGATGACCTTGTAGATCATGGTCACCTCTGAAATTTTTACTCGAAAGTTCTTCAAAACTGGAGAGGTTTGTTTGGACTTTTTTGGTTTGGAATTGGTTTGTCTTTTTTTAAAGGTTTGCTAATGCTGCTATTCAGAATGCTGTATCTGAAAAAAATATATACTTTCGCTTTTCCTGCTACAACTCCATTTAAAAAAAATCAAGTTCACATCTTTCCACTTGATTTAGAGCTGCAATTCCTTTCCGTCTGAGCCCACAGCATTAACATCATTGTAACTTTGATGCTGGAGCACCTTGAATTTCATTTTCTAAGAAGCATCTTTATGCTTTCTTTAATTTTAAATCAAAATACTGTTAAATATATCTTTAAAAATGAAATTTTAGTTTTAAGCTTTCTTCATTTTTTAAATATGTTGGAATAGGATTTGGTAATTTATAGACTTCTCAATCAGATTCTGATTTGTATTTACTTGTAGTGGTGGACATTTTCTTTAAACACTTTGTTGGAGGCTCTTCAATGATGGAATGGTTTTTGTTGTTTTTTTATTTTTTGCTATTCTGCATTGAATATAAGGTGTATTATACAGAGAGTCCTATTCTAATGGTTGCTTTTCATCTCTTTTGTAGGATGATATGCAAATAAGAGTTTTTAATTATAACACCTTGGAAAGAGTTCACATGTTTGAAGCCCATTCAGATTACATTCGTTGTATTGCTGTGCATCCCACACAGCCTTTCATATTGACAAGCAGTGGTAAGAATGCTTTGGTGTATTTTATATTTTTTAGCCAGCTATTTTTAGGCTTCTTGTTTCTGTCTGCTGAGGGATTGCTTGTTTTTTCCTTCTTCCACTGAAATGGGAATCCTTGAATGAGTAGTCAACGTGACACATCATGTTAATTCTTTACCATATGCATGTTGTAATGGAATATCAATTATGTTTGCAATTTGAAGTATAATGGCTTATGTTCTTGGCAGGGAAGACCAAAAAAAATCTTGGTGTTTAGTAACTGCTTAAGGAAAAGTTCATATACATGTTAATTAGCTGTTTCTTGGGTTTGCCACACTAAAGTTCTGGGCCTTTAAAATGGTTTGGGATATGTTTTCAGCTGGCAATTTGATAAGAAGATAACATTCATCTTTTTCTCCCAAAATATTACTGAGCTTCCCATTATTTGGGGTGACTTATGTTCCTTGAGCTTGGGAAATCACAGTATCCCAACAGATCTGGTCAAAGAGTATCTCCATTGTACTCCTCCATCCTTTTCATTCCTGGAAACCTTACTAATGCAGTCAGAGATCCACAAGGATGCAGAGAGCTTTTGAATCTGAAATACACTCAAATGTTTCCCAGTTTTGCTGCTGAAGCTAACAAGCTTGCACCTGAAATAAAGGTTCTTGGTTGTCTCTGCTGCCTGTTCCTTAGAGCTCATCAGAGTAGATCACTCTTAAAAAAGCATGGGTTCATTTCTTTAATATCTGCCCAATATACTATGTCTAATGATCTGATACCTTAATATAAAATCTTAATCTTCTTTCTTAAGACAGATGTGTGAACTGAGCAAAATATTTAGCTGAGCTGCGCAGATTAATTTGGTTTAGTTTTATGACAGTTTTGCTGGGCAATCTTTTTGATAGACTTATCTTAGTTGTTAAAAACATAGTACTAGAAGTGCCTCCTTTGAAGGACAAGGGATGACTGAGCCTTTAATTTGAAGTTATGAAGAATTTTGTAATTTAAGAAGACAGACATCAGAATATATGAAATAAATGCAGCTTAGGTTTTTTTGTTGTGTTTTTCTTTTTCAGATGACATGCTTATTAAGCTCTGGGACTGGGATAAAAAATGGTCTTGTTCTCAGGTTTTTGAAGGACACACTCATTATGTCATGCAGATTGTCATAAACCCAAAAGACAATAATCAGTTTGCCAGCGCCTCTTTGGACAGGACAATCAAGGTAGATAAACTGGACTTGGGGATGAGTGGTCAGTAAAAGTAATTATCAGACAGAATATGCAAACCAGTAATACTGGATGGACAGTGGGTCAGAATACTTCCAACTTTTATTATTGCACCTACTTTTATTGCACAAACCCCTGAATGCTGGTCAAGCTACTATGTATCTAAGTAATAAAGTAATTTAATACATGTCATCTGTAATCACTATTGTGATTTTCTAACCTACAAGTGCCATCTTTCCATCTGGATTACACAGAACTATTGAGGAGGGCTAATGGTTATGCTGTCAGTAAGGTGTTTGGGATAATTGAAATACATATGTGTATGTATATAGATATATGAATTGAAACATACTTTTTAGTATATATGTAAGCAAAGTTGGTGAAGCAGTTAATTACATGTATTAAAAAAAAAACAAAACACAAACACAACCAGCCAAAAAAACACTAAGGGCATTTCTCCCATTATTCTCTTGTCCTTGACTGTCTATCAATTGAATAATTTCCAATGTGTCTTCTCATGATAGACCCTGATGAGTTTGATTTACTGTGAAGCTATACTAGAAATTTACAGCCATCCAGGGAGATCCCTATAAAGTATTGTCTATAAAATGGCAGTTTTCATTTCACACATCCTCACCTGATGGGATTAGGTGTCTATAACGTTGATTTGATGTGATAGTCATAGGAAAATACTACTTGACTTGATTAATTGGAAGATCTGGATGCAAAAGATAAATAACTACATAGAATTGTGTTTTATTGTTGGGTTGTTTTGTCTGTTTTTCTGGGAAGGTGTGGCAGCTTGGTTCTTCCTCGCCCAACTTCACTCTGGAAGGCCATGAGAAAGGAGTAAACTGCATTGACTACTACAGTGGAGGAGACAAGCCATATCTCATTTCAGGTGCAGACGACCGGTTGGTTAAGATCTGGGACTACCAGGTGTGTGGTCAACTCTTCCTAAACTTGTGTAGACTACCTTAGCAGAACCATCAGTGAAAAAACAGAAAAAGAGGGGAAGCACTTGAGTACAGCAACAGATTTTCCTCCTTTGTCCTTGAAAAAAGAAAGTGGGGGAAAATATTTCATGCAAAGGTAAAATTGTAGCGGTGTTTTGTGTCTGTACTTCTCACTATTCTCTCTTTCTTTTTTTCCCCAGAATAAAACCTGTGTACAAACTCTGGAAGGACACGCTCAGAATGTGTCTTGTGTCAGCTTCCATCCTGAATTGCCTATCATTATCACAGGCTCAGAAGATGGTAATTTTGTTTTTTTCTTATATATAACAGAGAGGGGAAGAGCTTGTTGGAGGTTGGAACTAGATCATGTTTGAGGTCCCTTCCAACCCAAACTAGTCTATGATTCTATCTCTTCTTATGGTGTGGCTGCACACCTCCTGCCCTCAGATTTAGCGAAGAGATAAAGGGCCTGAATTAATTTCATTTCTCTTCTAGGAACTGTGCGCATTTGGCACTCCAGTACCTACCGCCTGGAAAGTACCCTCAACTATGGCATGGAGAGAGTGTGGTGTGTGGCCAGTTTGAGAGGATCTAATAACGTGGCTTTGGGATATGATGAAGGCAGCATTATTGTTAAGGTACAATTAATAATTCATTGCTGTCCTTTGTGCAGAGCAACTCATTTCTGATTCTGTGATAACACATAAAATGCTGAATAATTGGCATTTTCATTGGAATTTTTAGGCAGAGACCAGGGTATTTCACTAGATGTGTCCAACTGAAAATTAAAAATGTATTTTCTCCATCTTCTAAATTCTTGTGCTACACTTCCTAGCTTGGTCGTGAAGAACCTGCCATGTCCATGGATGCAAATGGAAAAATTATTTGGGCTAAACATTCAGAAGTCCAGCAGGCTAACTTGAAAGCCATGGGAGATGCTGAAATCAAAGATGGAGAAAGATTGCCTCTGGCTGTAAAGGATATGGGGAGCTGTGAAATCTATCCACAGACAATTCAGCACAATCCTAATGGACGGTAATATTTTTTGGAATATTATTTTGAAAAACTTTTTGAATGAAAAAATGAGTTGCCTGTGTGCTGGTGGCTGAGAACCTATGGAGAACCTGGCACTGTGAAATCAAATGGGCTTCACCTATGAGAGCTTGCAACTTAGGCAGGGGAAGGAGCAACCAAAATGGTTGAAGTAACATAGCAGCAAACTACACTCTTTTATTATTTGTCTTGAAAAGGCTTATTTGGTAATAAAAACAAAAGGTGAAGAGATGGAAGGGGTGACACTTGCTCATTGGAGACCAGAATGAGGAGGGAACAGCAGGCTGCTATCAACATGATGCAGAGAAAAATCTTCCTGTGACACTTTTGGCATATATGAAGCTCTTTTATTCTATTTGCATTTGCAATGATTATATTGGACTAAATTTCATGTAATTTGTGTGCTTGGTCATGCCTATTGAACAGAACTCAGATCTCCAACAAACACATCTTTATTCTGCTGTAGGTTTGTTGTGGTGTGTGGTGATGGTGAATACATAATCTACACGGCCATGGCCTTGAGAAACAAGAGCTTTGGTTCTGCACAGGAGTTTGTGTGGGCACATGATTCTTCAGAGTAAGTGTTGGAAATTTTTTTCTTTGTTAATTATTTGTTGATTATTTAACTTAAACTGAAGCTAGAAGGAGCAAATTTAAGACTCTACAAATAGTAACCAGCCTGAAGACTAACTGAAACCTGTGTGGATAATGAACTTTCGGTAACTGTCATGCTCTAAAATCTTACATTTGTAGCACTTGCTGATTTCCAAAGTTAAATCAAATGCAGTTGTTTTGTAGCTGCCTGCATTTTTTTTTTATTACTTACTATGCAATCTCTGTTTAGATATGCGATCAGGGAGAGCAACAGTGTTGTAAAGATATTCAAAAATTTCAAAGAGAAGAAGTCATTCAAACCTGATTTTGGAGCAGAAGGTAAGTATTTAATTTTAAGGTAGATTAGTGCAGTTTTTGCACGATAGGCATTTCTTCTACCTTTTGTTTTCTTGCAGGCATCTATGGTGGCTTCCTGCTGGGGGTCAGATCTGTTAATGGTTTGGCATTCTATGATTGGGAAAACACAGAATTGATTCGCAGAATTGAAATTCAGCCCAAACATGTAAGTTTCTAGGTGGAACTGGAGATAATTATCTGTCTGTGGTTATTGACTTTATTTATTTCACTAGACTAACGATTTTCTTGAACAAAGCCAAGCTGTCAATTATAAAGTAATAACTTATCAATAAAGTTTATCTCAATCTTGTAGCGGAAAAGGGCGGGAAAAAATCCCTATATGCGTTGGCTTCTCAGGTCCTAAAGCTTCTGTTTGAGTTAGTATGTTCTAATACTAATTTATACATACTCCTTCCTTGACCCGGGGTCTCTAAAACAGTGCTGTTATTCATTCTGATGGTACAGATTTTCTGGTCTGACTCTGGTGAGCTTGTCTGCATTGCTACAGAGGAGTCGTTCTTCATCCTGAAATACCTGTCAGAAAAAGTTGCAGCAGCCCAAGAAACACATGAAGGAGTTACTGAAGATGGAATTGAAGATGCTTTTGAGGTACCTTCTATTTAAAATATGAAATAGGATTACAGATCATTGAAGCAGGTCTTCCCAGAGTACAGCAAATAAGTCTGTACTGCAATGCTACTGTATTTAATTTTCAAAACAATATTTCACAGCATCCATATGCCTAAGGAACACCGTTAAGCATTTTATGTATGCTCCCTGGGGTTTGTATCCCTATTTGAGTCCCAGAAAGACAGACTTTGATGCTTACGTTTCACTTAATGCCCATCTTACAGTGGTTATTTTTCAAATATCCGTTTGGATACTCTGTTTGCATACTTTAAACTTTTTCTGTAATTTTCAGGTGTTGAAATGTTACTGAAGTTTGAAAACAAATAGGGAAAGAGACTCATGCTAGGAAATGTGAGAAGTGTTTCTGGACAGTTGTCTGATTAAGTTTTAGTTGATTGTCTTGCTTAACATTTAATTGTTTTAGTTAACAGTTAAGGTAGATGCTTCTTCTATTACAGTGTTTCTGTAAAATTATAAGCATTATTTAAATACTTCCAGTATGCATCCAGACTTATTTTTGCAACTTGCCCAATTATTTTGTATAGAATGTTAAATTCAGTTTGAAAATACAGTATTCTTACTGCTATCTAAGAGCACCTCTTTATGTGTCTTGTTAAATCAAAATTGATTTGCAGGTTCTTGGTGAGATTCAGGAGATTGTGAAAAGAGGCTTGTGGGTAGGAGACTGCTTTATTTATACCAGTTCTGTGAACAGACTCAACTACTATGTAGGAGGAGAAATTGTCACTATTGCCCATTTAGACAGGTGAGTTCCTGCACCCATCTGGTTATAAGCAAAAATTAAAGTTTCTTTCAGTGGAATTAAAGAGCTTTTTCTTCCATGCCATGCTATTGTACATTCTGAGGCATAATCAACTCTTGGAGCAGATAAAGAGTGTTATGTTTAAGAGTGGGATCTTTCACATGAGTATTCTTGCTATTGTTAAGTTCTCTTGGGAGTGTTTTTTATAGTGAATCCATTCAGGATGAATATTCTTTGTTTTATTTCAGGACGATGTATCTTTTGGGTTATATCCCTAAGGACAACCGGCTGTATTTGGGTGATAAGGAGCTAAACATCGTTAGCTACTCTTTGTTGGTCTCAGTGCTTGAATATCAAACTGCTGTGATGAGGAGAGATTTTGGTATGGCTGATAAAGTTCTTCCCACGATTCCAAAAGAGCAGAGAACCAGAGTTGCACACTTTCTTGAAAAACAGGCAAGTAAACTACTTCTTGGTTATAAAAAATGCAATAAATCAGTTTTTTTCACATTTTTAATGTCAGTTTGCTAAGCTGACTTGACACTGAATTTACTAAGCAAAACCCAGTGGTGGTACGTGTAACCATTAACTGTTGCTTAATCATCCACTTGATAATGGATGGGTTTTTGTTAGAACACATGTAGGATGTCCTTTGACCTGACAGATCTCAGTCTTACTTCTATATTTTCATTTTAGGGCTTCAAACAACAAGCTCTGGCAGTGTCTACAGATCCAGAGCATCGTTTTGAACTTGCTCTTCAACTTGGAGAATTAAAAATTGCCTATCAACTTGCAGTGGAAGCAGAGGTAAATGTACATATTTTTTTGGCAGCTCATACTGAGTGTTGGCATAAATCAGAGAGGCCCTGTAAGACAAGAGATGTGGGGTTGCAGTATAGCTCTCAACTGTGCATAAATGCCTCAAACTTACATGGTGAAGCTCTTCTGCTTGTAATTTAAAGGAATCCCAGCTGTGAGATGGGGGTTGTCTGCTCAGAAAGCTACGGGATTCCTTGGAGAACACAAAACTGGAACCACTCCAGCATTTAAGAGTAAGGAGGAGTAGCAGGATAGAAGCCTCTGGGCCTGTGTAGCAGAGTTAAACTGATGGGGAATGAAGACTGACAGGCTGGGATTTGTCCCATGGCCATTATTCTGAGAGACTGCTCTAACAGTTCCTGTTACAAATAATTAAGTTAGTGATAAGGAACATGAACTTAGTTCCAGACACAAACAGGTTCTGAAGCTTAACTTGGGAGCTCTGCATTTAATGAAAACCTGTTTATTTTATGTAATGGTACAGTTGTGTGATCAGTCTCGTGCCGTGAAGCTGTAGTGTCTGAAAGGAAAGGCAAGTGTAATGATGAGTTGTAGTACCTTCATGCCTGGACTTACATTTTTCATACTGAATGCTTTGAAAAATCTTCAAAAGCTGATTGAAAGTGTAAAGATAACACTTCGGTTTTTCTTTTGCTCCCTCTCCCCTTTTTGTACCATTAGTCAGAACAGAAGTGGAAGCAACTAGCTGAGCTTGCCATTAGTAAGTGCCAGTTTGGCCTTGCCCAGGAGTGTCTCCACCATGCCCAGGATTATGGAGGACTACTGCTGCTGGCTACCTCCTCAGGAAATGCAAGCATGGTGAATAAGTTAGCTGAAGGAGCAGAGAAAGATGGCAAGAACAATGTTGCATTTATGAGCTACTTCCTGCAGGGAAAGTAAGTAACAACCAAGAGATTGTGCTTGTTCTATTCTGCTTCCCTAAACACAGAGAACCTCAGGTTCTTCACCTGCTGACATAAAACCTGAAGGAGAAAGATTATGGCATGCACCTTTTCAGAAAATCTGGTTCTGTCCTGTGATGGCTGCTACTTTTAAAATCTTAAAGTTCTCTAATATGTAATAGAATAAATATCTAATCCAGTACAAAGATAAGTCTTTATAACATTTACTGGTTTAAAAATCACATTTTAAAATATTTTAGGCTTGATTCATGTTTGGAACTCCTGATTAAAACTGGACGTCTCCCAGAAGCTGCTTTCCTTGCACGGACATACTTGCCAAGCCAAGTTTCAAGGTAACTCAAAAGCAGGTTGCAGAGCAAGAACAGCATTGTCAAAATTAACCCTGTCTAAAAGATATATTTACATCTCCAGGGTTGTGAAACTTTGGAGGGAAAATCTCTCTAAAGTCAACCAAAAAGCTGCTGAGTCCCTTGCCGACCCAACAGAGTATGAAAATCTTTTCCCTGGATTAAAAGAAGCTTTTGTTGCTGAAGAATATGCTAAAGAAAGTCTTGCTGACTTGCGGCCAGCCAGGGAGTATCCCCTTGTCACTGTAAGTAGTAGAAGTGGGAGCTGCTGTTTGCTTATAGAAAACAAACATTTGATGCTATGTAAATTCAGCTTTAAACAAGTTCCTGCAACCAGTTAACATTCCATGAATGTATGTTTTGGTGGTTTTGTTTCTTTTTGTACTTAGCCAAATGAAGAAAGAAATTTACTTGAAGAAGCAAAAGGTTTTGAGCCTTTGGGAGTAGCGGCACCTCAGGTCAGTATTACCAGAAAATGATGGATTCCAAGAAAGAGGTAAACTTGCTCTTGCATGGAAATATCTGCCCTGGTCAGTATTTAATTGCTCTGACTGGCTTGACAGTGCAAGCAGTTCAGCCAAATTCCATGTGTTTTTGCCTCACTCTTCCTAAAATCTACTTCTGCAACCACTAATGAATTCTGGTCTGTGAAATTACTTGTTCTGTGTGGTTACTTATCTCTGTTCATCTTACTGTTAGTGTACGTGAGTGATGGTCTTAATACTGAATTCTTGCTTTAGTTTCAGTACAAACATTGCCTCAACTGCCTCCAGTTTTCTAACAGCTCAGGAGTTGGAATGTGGAAACTCTTGCATATCTACAGTAATTAAAAATGCACTGTAGTGTGCATAGCTGTGGAATAAGACTATTCTGTACTAATTGGCTAGTTATCCTACTCAGTTATTTGAAACTATATTCTAATTCATATCTGAACTGCCATTGCTTCAGTATTAGCTGATGAAACCTTAACATATGAAACTTATGTGGCAGTGAAGAAGGGTGAGCATTAAACCATTAAAGGTTTGTAAGCAACAGTACTTGTCAAAACTATAGTGACAATCTCAAGTAACCTCATCTCTTTCCGGCAGAGCACTTTAGAAATCTCTCAGTTTTTAACAGCACTTCAGTATTTGAAATAAATGGATGCTTTCTGAAGGGTGTTTTCATCATCAGCTGCTTTGAATAAAACTGGGCAGTGAAGCAGTCTGCAGTGCAGTGAGAACTTCTAGTTTGAGACTTCTAGTACAGACTGTGAAGGTGGGGCACAGGAATTGCTGAAAGGAACTCTGAAAGAGAACCAGTGGGAGGGGGATTGTAGAGCTGCTCCTGCTTCTGTTGAAAGATTCTAAATTCACAAGAACTGAGGAATCTCTTTTTCATTAGAAGAAGGCTGAAGAACCAGTTCCATCCCCTAAACTGGAAGCAATGAAGACAGTTTTGCAGAATTCTGATACACTTCCAACAAGAGATCAAAAGGTACTAGAATATATTTTTATGAAGGAAAGCGTAAGCACTAAATTAATTTTGCATTAATGATTTCAGCTAATAACGTTATTAAAATGATCTACTAGAAAAATCACTTTCCATAGTAGACCCAGACACAGTACAGTGAGGCAGGGCAGTTCCTACAGCCCTGGGGATTTAAAGGAACAAAGGGTAAAGCCCAAACAAGGATGGCCAGAATGTGGTAAAAAACACTGCATCTCTGCGAGCTGCTTTCTCACCAGGGTGGCTTCTCTCTACAGCTTTAACCTTGGTGTTTTGCAGAATGTGCAGATATATAACCATCATAAAAGCAGGCTCACGTGGAACTGTACAAGTAATCTAGTCTTTTCCTAGTCTTTAATCTAGTCTTTTTGTAGACTCTGCTGGACTTGGAAGATGACCTGGATAACTTGGATCTGGAAGATATTGATACCACAGATATCAATCTTGATGAAGAGATCTTAGATGAGTGAACATACTTCTAAGATGACCTAATCAATTACTCCAAATGAAGTTCTGTTGGACTATGTGCTCTAAGTTAATTTGATTTTTTTTACTGCAAATGGAGCACGCATATGTAGAAAGCAACTGTACAAAAGGAATCGGCTTCCATGATGTTGACATTCCAGATGTATGCCCATTACAGTACCTACTGAAATTGTTTTCACTTATCAAGTAATTCAATAAACTCTTTTAAACAGTCTATTCCTCACATCTCCGTTTACTAGTAATTCTACTATTCTTAAGCCAGACTGAATTGTGTGTTGCTGTTGTAGGGATTTTCAACAAGATCATAGTAGCCAAGCATTCGTGTATATGCTGAGGAAAGTCATGTTAAAATACTACAACATACAGTTATTTTTTCCCTGTGTTTATGTGTCTTGACAAGTAGTAGCTCACTTCCTCTGCCAGACCACACTCTCATTGTGAGCTAACACAACACAGTAAGGTGGTGGTTACCATTTTCCAGAGTCTACACTTACTTCAATGTGTAAAATGAACTGTAAGCAATTGGACTCCAAAAGCAAAACTAAAAGAATTCAACTCAGCCTCTAGTGGGGCACCTCAAACCAAAAGTCACGCTGACTTCTTTAAGTTCAATTACTGAATACCAACAGAAATATGCCTATTATTCTTACTTGTTTTAGTGAAAAAAAGTTTCAGGGCAGCTGGATGTCTTAGTTCCTTGAAGTCTTTATTGTGGAATCCTGTACAGAGCATGTTTATAAGTTCATGGTGAATGAAGGTTTACTTCATGAAGCTGTAGAAGTAGCCATTGCTTCTTCATAACTCTGGAGGGCCAGTTGTATATAACCTTCTTTTCGTGATTCAGTTTTTGCAAATACCTGCAAATGTGGTAGAGATGTTAACATACAAGTGAGAACATAGTTGCATAGTGAGATTTCATTATTCCAGTGGTGTATAAGCTAGCTGCAGCCAAAAACCTGGTGGAACTCTGTCTAGTTTAAAAAATAATCTACAACCTAGCACAGCCTAGTGAAGTATCTGCTTCTTAAGGTAAGGAGACACTTCAGATTACTTAAGAGGCTTCTGCAGTTTAAAAGTTCTCTCTTCTGTAGTTAAGTACCTTTAAAGTATAAAAGCTGTCCTGGTTTGAGTGACCCAGGACTAACTTCTAATGCTGGGAAAAGCACGCTTTTAGCAAAGAGTTTAGTGAAAAATACTGTTTACACAGCTACACTACATCCATTTCAAGGTCTCACTATCTGAGCATGAGGAGCAAGAAATGGGTATTTGACCCAAGTTGGGGATTACTAAATAATTAACATTAAAGCACCAGTATTTTTATCTTATTAAATCCATTTATATTTCAACTCCGGTGTCTCCTTGTTTTTCCCCAGTTCTCCTTCCGGGGTGAGAAGGGGCCACAGGGTGACATAATAATTGTCTAAAATGACGGTAAGTTATGGGTTTCTCAAACCACAACAAATGCATACCTTGATAAGATCTGCTCCTTGAAGTTTGTCTTCTTTCGCTTCTTTCGCTGACTGACATTCAGGATGAAGCATATGGTACAATGTAATTAAACTCGTAGCATCATCCAGCCTAAACAAACAAAGGGCAGTTATTTTCTGTAGTGCTTAGCTGATGTGTCCTTTGCAGATCACAGGCTTTCATAACCTGCTTTCAGAGAGTACACAGACATTAGATTACACAGCTAAACAAGCATCCATCATCTATTGCCATGGCAGCCCCTTCATTAGAAAGGGACCAGAAGCACATCACCAAGATAACCAAGGTAAGTTGACTCAATGTATACACATGCTGGGCCTGATGTACCCTTCAGCAGTAATAAAGTTGAAACATTTCTAAAATACAACTTATTATCCAATCGCACGTATTTTGTGGAACAATTGTGCCAAAGAGACTTTCTGACCCACACTAGTCACTACTATGTTTTACAGAAGCTGTAGTATAAATCTGCTCAATTTAAAACTGGAGCAGGTGTTGTACATAAATGTAGGGATAAGACAAAAGTGGGTGGCAGGTAAAGTGTCCAGATATTTGTGTCTTCCCCTTCATCAATTTGATTCCAAAACTGAAATTTCTCTGTATATCTTCATATCCTCCAGTCTAAAAGAAAAATCTGACTATATAGTGGAAAGTTTCTACCTTCACCAGCAGAAAATTAGTGCCACTATCACTGTAGCTAGGAGTTCTAATTGTACAAATTCCTTCTAGTTCTCGACATTTTGAACAATTAAATATTGTTTGCTTCAGGGAATTTGGAATAATTCATCGGTATATGTTATAGAAACTCACCCATTGAAATGAAAGTGTATCTATTTGTTCTAAGCTAATTGCTCCCAAATTCAGCCTGTGGCAATCTTAAAATTACACTCAGCAGTATGAAATTGTTGGGTTTAAAAAGTCACCACTGTCCATAGCTGACAGCTCTGTGAAGCAAAAATAAAAAGTATAACAACTACAAAAAGCTAATTTCACCACAAACCAAGCTTATTACCCAACAACTTTATGGATTGTATGTAGTTGGATCTAAAAATTACGGCTGGCCTAAAATTCCATGCAAATGAAAAAGTTTTCATGCATTGTGCAGAAATACTGTTGTTTTCAAACAACCCTACTTGTTTTCTATTTCTTTAGATAAGCCGAATTAGTCAGTGAAAAACAGTACTTACAAGTCTCTCTGGATCATATCTATTAGTAAGCCATCCACTTTCTTTCTGTTTACTAGATACCAAACCATCCCCCCGAAGTGTCTGGTTGAACGGAGCAGATCGTATTTGGCGTGTTTCTCAATATCATCGTAAGTGCGATGATGAACCTATACATACAGACAGCAGTTTCAGTTTCATCAGCACAACCAGAGATGGATGAAAACTTCTCCCTTCTACCTCTTAAGTTTTAATCTATATTCAGACATTCCCAAAGTGCAGGAGTAAGCTATAGGCAGAACTACATGACCTTAAAACTTCATACATGTTATAATTCAACATAACACCAGAATAACCCAGTTCTTAGCAGTTGGGCATGGACATCTTCATGATAAAACTAAATACTAGCTACATATTGAGAATATGAGGGAGGGACATAACCTCTGAACCTTCATTTCACTACTGTGAAGTTGTAATCTATTTTTGAAGGAGAAAAATGCTAAAGCAAAGAGGTGAAATCTTACTATTAAGAAAAGGTACTTGGAAAATTGCCCAGTAGAATTTATGTTCTCAGTGGGTTAAGAAAAAGTATCTCATCCCAAGGATAACAGGTAATCTATAGAAGTGGGAAAAACAGGGATGAACAATTTTGATCACCAGGTAACACATGTTTACAAAACCCAATGAACTTCACTAATATTCATTATTTATCAGAAAAGTGAAAAGTCACCTCACCCTGATATAATCTGGTGAATCTGGCTCAAACTGAGCAATGCACATGTTCAGGATATCCTCATGTCGGTCTTGCCGAAACACTGTCTAAATCAAGAGTTCAAATTCAGGAACAGATTCTGTATCAACCCATCCCAACTGCACAAAATCACAACAGCAGCCACAGTATTTCTTTTCTGAGTGAGTGCCCCCTTCATCACAAGACAAAACAGGTAAAGGGACAGTAACTGCCACAAGGACACTAATACAACATTTCTAGACTTTTTTGCTGAACCACCAGTTCACATTTCCACAGTAAGCACACCATTTCAACAATGCCTAGTAACCAAATCTAGACTTAAAGAATGACAGAATATTTACATGTACTCAGGATTCACCTGATCCCAACCTGGAACTTTGTAGTATTACAATGATAAGCAACTGTTAAACATACAAGCAGTCTGGCTTTATTCAGAGCTCCTCTGGCTAAGTAGCACATTTTCACTATCGGAACACAAGCAAGGAAAAATGCTCAGTTTTGAAAACCAGGAAGCTCTTACCCCAAGGTGTTCATCCTTGAATACCACTGGAGGAATAACCCTGCGCCCTTCTTTGGGGAAGAATATCTGTATCATCCTGTCTCGTTCTTCCCAGGTTGCCTTGCGTAACATGCCATTTGTTTCTCTAACTACAATGAAACGTTCCTGAAAAGGTAAAAAAAAAAAAAAAAAAGAGCAGTATGTCCCCAAATCCTCTCTCTTCATAGCCAGAACCACTGTAAGAGAGATCATTAACTTTTGACAAAGTCCTTTTATGCCTCAGCCCACATTAATAGTAACTTTCTTTCTGATTGTTGCTAAATTCCCACTTTTCCCTGTGGTACCATTAATGGGGTGCTACACTTGCATCTTCATTTCACTTTTCACATTTCACAACTGCACATGTGCCTACACTAGAATCTACAACTCTCTGAAGTTCAACATAACTAATATCCAGAGAATGGAGTCAATGTTGCTGCTGGCTTGCTTTTATGCATTTAATAGCATGTACCTAGTTAAGAATGCAACTGATTTCAACTTAGCTGCTAGATCAAGCAAAGGCAGATGCAAAACAAAATATAAAGCAAATAAAACAATACACACAGATTTGTTTCAGGGCTGTAGAAAGGAAATAGGAAGTTTTCAATACATTGAGGCAGAAGAATAAACAGCAGGTTGCTGGAGAGCTCTCACATGGAGTAACGGAAGATTTGGCAACTCATTTCACAGAATCGTCATCATACAAATGTCTGAACCATGGAGAAGATTTAAAATTGTTACTATTGTTAAGGATTTTTCCAGCCTCTTGTACTGAAGACAATCCAGATGTTTCATCATACAAAAAAATCTAGCTGTCACCTTTATCCCTAAGCTTCATAATTTTATTTAACGACCGCTTCTTTGCAGCTTTCACATGAATTCAACTCTCATTTACTCAGCTTTCACCAGATCTTTGCAATTGTGAAGCAGCTCCATATTTGGTCTATGCACTGTACCACAGAAACCCTCTAGGAAGTATGGAAGAAGTCAGTATTTGTGCCAAATCACAAGCATATGCTTTTAAAATAATTAACTGAATATCCCACAGCTCTTACACACTTGCCTTTGAGCTCTGATGATCTTTAAGGTCCCTTCCAACCCAAACCATTCTATGATTCTGTGTCCTTGTACTGCCTTGTACCAGACTGGATTTACAACCCCTCAGCCATTTTGCAGACTACCTTTTTTTAAAACCTAAAGCTTATTTTGAAATCAAGAACATAAAGGCTCTTAAAAGTAAGTTGGTATGTTGTTACTTACACGGTGGGGAATGGAGTAAGTTAAATCTGTAAACACATATTTTGTAGCTTCAGTTCCTTCAAGGAATTTGTCTTCTGCTAAAACATCATTAATTGGCTCTCGTTCTTTCAAAACAGGGGGCATAGTTAGTTTCACTTTAGCTTCATCAATTGCTTGTCTTGTGGCCTTGGAAAAATAAGGTAGTTAAAACCAGACATGCTTTTTGGAAAGACAGCATACAACTTTGGGACAACTATTTTTTAAAAACTTCTTTTTCATTCTACGTTTGAGAAGTGAGACATTAACTCAATCTCAGGGCAGATGAACTGTATGTGAGCAATGTACCACTAGTGAAACTTAGACAAATTACTGGAACAAGTTTCAAAGCCATAATCTATGTACACTACTGGAATACTAAGTTTATTTCAGGCATTTTGCTATAATAAAATACCCCCAAAGCACAAACTGCAGTAAATAGTTTACACACTGGGGTGACTGTGCTTACATAAGAACTGGTTTAAGTCAGACTCTTCTTGTCATACTGGAGAGTGGTTAGACAACAGGAAAAAAAGGCAAAGGATTCTCAGGACTATAATTTAAGCACTAGATAAAGTGATTTAATCATCAGGAAGCACAAGGAAAGGGAATAATAATATGATAACCTTTCATTCAAGAAGAAAAAAAGGTATCTGATCTCTATTCCATAAAAATCAGAAGCAATGGGACAAATAGAACTGATGATTTCAAATGAAGAAACAATTATTTACACTAGTTTAGGAGATGATCTGAAAGAAAAAACTTGAAATATTTTCAATAGCAGCACTAAAGGAAGTAGAACCGGGAACTTACAGACTTTTTGCTAAAACACATGAAAACAAAGCAACACAGCACACATACCTCTTCTAGCTGACGTTCTGTCAGCAGCTTGTATTTGGGCGGTTTAAGTTCCTTCTTCACCGGCCTAAAAACCTTCTGCAGGTTGAGTCCTGTCATTTTGTAGAGCAGATTCTGAACCGTTTCATTCTCGAAGGAAGGCTTAGTGGCTTTTCCCCCTGTAGGGGAATTTCACAGGCTGTTAATCTGGTTGCCAGCAAGGCAAGGGTTACAGAACTGCCTGTGCTTGAAGGGACCTTCCAGCCACAAACCCAACACTGAAAACTATCAAATAAACCATATCCCTCAGCAGCACCTCCACCTGCTTTTTAAGTACCTCCAAGGATGGCAATTTCACCACTTCCCTGGACAAACTGTTCCAACATCTAGTAACTCTTTCAGCGTAAAACTTTTTCCTAATACCCAATGTAAGCAACTTGAGGCCTTTCCCTCTTGTCCTATTACTCATCACTCGAGTGTTGCAGAGCGTGAAGTGTCCCCTCAGCCTCCTTTCCTCCAGCTTAACACCCCCAGCTCCCACAGCCGACCCACACGAGGCCCGTGTGCCGGAGCCCTCACTAGATATCTCCCTTGCGTTTATACAGAATCACAGAATATCGGGGATTGGAAGGAACCTCAAGAGATCATCTAGTCCAATCCCCCTACCAGAACGGGAACACCTAGACCAGGTCACACAGGAACCCGTCCAGATAGGTTTTGAATGTCTCCAGAGACGGAGACTCCGCAACCTCTCTGGGCAGTCTGTTCTAGTGTTCTGTCACTGCACCCGCTGCAGCCCTTCAATGTCTCTTCTGGTGGTGAGAGACACACACCCAGGCCCAGCACCCGAGTAGCCCCCTGTACGGGTAACGGATACCACCGGCCTCCTCGGCCACCTGAGCATGCAGGAGGTTCCCCACGCCTCCTCTAACCCTCGCCGGGCCCCGCCCCGCTCCTCTTCCCTCCCTCGGGCGCCGGGCAGGCCCGGGCCCAAGACCTTCACCCACCATCAACGCTCCCCGCGTGCTGCCCGAGCCCCCGCCGCGAGGGGCAGCCCCACAACGCCCGCACCACGCGCCACAGACGCGCGGGGGCTGTTGCCGATGCCCGCTCACCGAGCGCCGCCATTTTGGACACACCCCTTCCCGTCCCCCTCGGGCCCGCAGGGCGCGCTGGGCAATTGAGTCCGCCTGCCCCTCAGCGACCCGCCCATCACTCTGCGACTCGCCTGCCCTACCGCGGGGAGCGCGCATCGCGGGCAGAGAAGTTTTTCTCTGCAAGGGGAGCGGCCAGAAAGCGCTCCCGATGTGCCTATGTTAGTGAAACGCTAGGGAGGCAGCGGTGTGGGTCGGGTCAGAGGGTGAGCTCGCTATGCTGTCCCTCTCAGGGCAGGGACGAGGCTGGCGGCGGGAGCAGAGAGAGCCGCTGGTGGGAGCAGAGGGAGCTGTCGGGTTCCGCGGCCGGCCAGGGGGGGCAGGCTGCAGGTGGGGTGGTTTCCTTGCTGAGCGGGGAAACAAAGCAGTAGAAAGAAAGAGGAATTGAGGACGTGGTGCTCGCTGCCGTTGGTCAGCTGCTTCTACTGAGGGCTGAGGAGCAGTTCGAGGCGACAGGTGGGTGCTCTCTGTCAGCAGCTGTCCCTCTAGTCTGTCACCTGAGTGTGAGAAACACTGTGGTCACGTGTAATTAAACCAGGGCAGGTTTAAATTACACATCAGGAAGAAGTTCTTCCCCATGAGGATCGTGATACACTGGCCCAGGTTGCCCGGAAAGGAAGTGGAGGCCCCGTCCCTGGAGACGTTCAAGGCCAAGCTTGCTGAAGCTCTGAGAAACCTGACTTTGTGCAGGGTGTCCCTGTCACTGTGGGGGGTTGGACGAGATGACCTTGGAAGGTCCCTTCCCACCCTATGCTTATATGATTCTATGTACAAATTATAAATCTCATGTGGGTTTCTCCTAATTTGACATTCTTATGGTGACTGAAAGGGCTGTCGGCTTGTCATGTGCCAGATTTTATAATCATAGAATAATTTGGGTTGGAAGGAACCTTCAAGATCATCTAGTTCCAAGTCCCCTGCTGGGACACCTCCCACTAGACCAGGTTGCTCAGTGCCTTGTCCAGACTGGCCTTAAACAATTCCAGCGAGGGGTCATCCTCAACTTCTCTGGGTAATCTGTTCCAGTGTTTCACCACCATCACTGGTCCATCTGGTCTGCAATTTAGAGGGGTTCCAAAGAACACAGCAAGTAAACCATGAGTATTCATGCCTGACAACTCTACCTAAGAAGTACCTATGCCTCTTCAGTGCCCTGATGTCCTTAATCCAGTGAAAGGAGTTGCTGCCATTGGTGGTGATGAGTTTATTTTTCTCATGTTCAGTGAGCCTTAGTGTTCTTGTAAAGTAGAGAAAGTAATGGTATTCAAGCATAAAACCAAAATTAGAACTTATGTCTTGCTGATACAGCAGATGAGCTCTAATGGCTGTAAAACAGGGGTATGCATTTGAAAATGTGTTATTTCATCAAAATGTTAACTTCCTGTAACTTAATCTATTTCAACAGCTTGAAAGTTTACTATTACCTCAAATTTATTTTCTCTAGCTGGTCTTCTGTTGTCCATTACATTCTCTCACCCCATGGTTAGGGGGTATGAAAAAGAAAGAAAACCTATTATCAGCAAGCAAGTCACTGTATGGGGACTGTAAATGCTTCAAATTTTAAAATGTTCAAAGCCACATATTGGTGCAAGCTGGCTGATGGCTTCACATTGAAACAGGAAATATTTCATATCCAGAAGGAAAGATATGAAAACACAATACTGTACGCAAGTAATTCTCTACGTTTCAAATTGGTTCAAAATGTACTTGAGTTGTTCATTGCTTTGCCAAATCAAAGTCTAAATTATCTTTCTTTGAAAATGGAGACTGAAATATTTGAGAAAAGGAAGGCTGTATAGCATATATTCTTTTTCATTAGAGAAATTTAAGCATCAGATGAAAAATACTTCTATTTCTAGCAATAGAACATTGTTCTGGGATCCATTCCTGTTTTTCTCCACCTTATTCAATATCCAAACTCATATGCTAGGGTGCATTTTATATTCAGGCTTTTCACTATCCTGATGTTTGCTGGGAGGCATATTCTTCTCTTACTTGTATTGGTACAATTACTTTGAAATAATTGGGAACTGAAAAGGGCAAACGAATCCTTAATATTATTTTAATGTAATATTGTGCTTAATTTATTTAAATAATGCTTAGAAAATGAAAAATAGTTTTGAGGAAACAGAGAATGTGGGTTTTTTTCAGTTCTTGCTGAGAAGATCTCTGGAGTGAGAGCTATACCCTATAAGGGAATTGGGAAGTTATTTGGCAATGTGCCTAAAAGTCACTTCAGACCTGTTCATGAATTTGGATGGCAAGCCAACGTCCATTTTAATTCACAGAAGTGCTTGGAAAAACAACATAATTTATTAGGCTTTATCCAGGAGAGGTTAAATTCACATTCATTTTGGAGTGGAGTTGTAACAGCTGCTGTGAGGATTAGCCTTTTGGCTGGTGGGATGAAAGGAAATATTACCCAGCTTACTGTAGATGAAAGTATAGAAGGTTAACATAATTTATAAAATAATAGCAATCTGTATAGAATAGGTTTGTTGTATTTTATTTGGTTTATATTTGCAGTGAAGCATTTTAAGTAAAATATTTTATATTGGTATAATTGAAAATACACCACCAGCTTGAAGAAACGGTGGTGTAAAAGTTGATAATGAAATAAAGAATCTTTCCTAGAGTTTGTTATTGTGTTGAGTGCATTCCAAGACAGTCACTGTTGGAAAATTACAACTGTCTGATGATAGGTGGATATACCCTATGAAACACATTGGTGGTCTGGATTCTATTGAAAAAATGTCAATACAAAATCACCTCCACAATTGGCATTAATTTACTTTTTGTTGTTAGTTTCAGAAGGGTAAAAGGATCAGATGGCTGCTGAGAGTGAACCAGTTGGGTTAATATCTCAGGGAAAGTGGAGGCAAATGGGGAACTTCAGAGTTTGCTTTGCTGTTTTCCCCGTTGAATTGATAAAATAGAGATCTGCAGTTTACCAGGCTTTCTTAGTAATAAATATGTCAAATTAGTAGAAAGAAGGGAGGGAAGAATTTTTTCTTGTTAAAAACAAAAGAAGAGAGTGAAAAATACAAAACAAAGATTTGGTAACTGTGCATTTAGACACTGAGAAGAAATAGAATGAACTCTGGAAGGCATCCACCTCTTTAAAATTAACAGCTGGTTCTCTTGTTCCTGATAAGAAAGAATCTGGCAATCCTCTGGAACATTTTTCTGAGGGACACAATGGACCAGGTTGGAAGTTCTTTTTACTGAACCTGCATAGGTTAGTCTGAAGAGAATTTTTTTTTTCTCAGAGAAGGCAGAGAGAGCTGAAGTAAGAGAATGACACAAAATTTATTATGTTAGTAGTCTTTAATGGAATACTACACTAGGTAGTGGTTTGTTTCCACCATGTGCATAGATGTATTTTTTTGCTAGAATTATTGCAGTGGTGGTTTATAATATTGTTGTCTACTTGCATTCATTACCTGCAAGAATCTCATTTGCCAGTTTCTTTTGGTTAGGGAAATAGTATTATTTTTTCTGAAATTGTCCTTTAAAGTTTGTAATTGTGAATTTGCATTGCTATACAGAGCCCTGGTAACAAATTTAGGGTGATGATGATGATGCATGAGCCTTTGCCAGCGCATCAAAGTGGCTGTTTTCTATCTTAAACACCAGATAGTTATCTGAAGCTGGTGTATTTTCAAATTTCATTTTCATGCCTGACAGCAGGGACAGATCAATGTGGCTGTAGAGCTCTCTCCCAAGCATGCTGGGCCAAGCCTGCCTCTGAGTGCAGTTATGAGTAGTTCTGTGGACTAAGTTCATTTTTACAAATAAAAAAATGAGATGCCCAATGATACTACAGTAAGTGAGCTCACCTTTAGCCTTATCATCCCTCATAAACAGCTGCCTTCTGCTCCTCAGTGAAGCATTATGCAAAAGCATTATAAATTGGTAAGAATAAGAACGGGATGAAAAGCAAATCGTAGAATCATAATTTTTATTTCTAGTTTGAAGGAACAATGAGGAAACAAAAAGGATTATACTTGATTTTCATTTTCAATTTTCAGTCTACTTTCAGATGAACTTGGGCCGCTCACACGTGCTGTATTTCCATGAGCCACAGGGTGGCAAGAGTGAGATTTCAAATATGAATGGAAGTGCCTGAGGAGTTAAAGTGGATAATGTAAATAAACTGTTTTCGCTAATGACCTAGATTTGCCTCTGGCTCACATAAAGCTGCCATAATCTCACTTTAATAATGATAAGTTCGATATATACAAATAATGTCTGCGGTAATTGAGATAACATACATTATTTATAGTAGGGATATAAATCACACTTCAATTTATATTGTTTTCATTGCTGCACTATAGGGGCTTGACCCAAAGCCCATTAAAGCCATTGGAAGGCCTTCCCTGAATTCAGCAAGCTCTGAATTAAGAGTCCATATTTTTCAAATAAATTTTATTATCCCTTTCTGCTCTTGTAATACTTATATTTTTAAAACTAACTGCCCTGAAAAAATAATAATAAATATTCGGTGTTATTTACAGGAAGGTAGCAATTTGAGCAATTGTTGTTTTCCACCTACTTAATCATTTATCAGTCTCCCTCTCATTTCATCTATTTAAAGTCTGTCCATCCCAATACAAGCACTTGCCAGTGCACCGCAAGCTAAACCTGATGCTCAGCACAAATTGTTATGTGTGGGCAGGATGGGATGTATCCGATGCCTTTATTTACACAGCAGAATGCAGTCGAAGGATGGAGCAACGATTCTGGCAGATTTGTTTGCTGGTTTTGTTCTCTGAGTATAGGAATATTTGGAGGAGAGGACACCCTCCAATTCAAATGTTGATAGATTTTCCCTTCTCTCCTGCTGCTGACACAAGCAGTCAATACCTTTCTTTCTCTTACAGTTGTACTTTTTTCTGTTTCTCATTGATAACTGAGAGACTACGCTGTCTAGAATAGAAAGAATAGACTGCCCAGATTAAACTGAGATGTGTACTATGTGTTTTGCCTGGCCTGATGTCAAAGACATCATAAAAATCCAAATCAGATGTCTCTGCTAGTTACATTTTTTCATATTTTGTCACTCTCTCAGAGTAGCCTGGAGATAGGATTTTCCTGTTTTTTGAATCCTAATTTCATTAGGGCTATCATATCATTTTACATTCTTTCATTTATTTATTTTATCAGTTAAATTACATGACACAGAAGTATCTCACCCTAATTCTAAACTGTCTTAATACCAGTTCAGTGCTAACTACAAATTTTTTTCCTCTAGTCTTTTCATACAATTGCTGATTCTATTAGCATACACAACCACTTCATTATTCAATCCTTTCAAAAGTAGATGAATAAATTTTTCAATTTAAATAGATAAATTATTCCCAAAACTGGTTCAGTCTATCATAATTTTCTTTGTTAATTTCTTTTTTAGAGCTTACTTCCCAGTAATACCAAGAAAACAGTCTTAGCTGCATGGTATTGCCTTCTCATGTTCTTTTTACCTCTGATGCTCCATCTGTCTCTGAGATTCTTTCACAAGTTTCAGTTATGGAGTTATTTTTCTTAAAATCTCATAATTGTTGTATATATTTCCCCAAACCTTCTTGTTTTATATTGCTTCAAATTTATCTGAATTTATTAGGATTTCTTTTGTCACTTTATTTTCTCTTTCCTGAAAACAATTTTTTCACAGCAGTAAGCTCCTGCAGTTTGCTATTTAACAATATACATTTTTTTAATTGATTTTTTTTTTGTCATTGCTGATACCCATACCTTTGGATTGCTAGCAGGTATTCAAGAGACAACTCTTTTAACCACTTTCTTATCCAAGTGCTAAAGTACTTTTTTACTTTTTTTTAAAAAAACACTATTTTCTTGAACATATTTAAAATAAATAATATACATTATAAATTAAAATCCTCTCTCTTCTAAATATGGCACTGGTGATGGTTTTGGGGGCAATCATAATCATCTAGGTTGAAAAGGACCTTTCAGATCATGGTGTTTTTTATTTTGTTTGTTATGTTTTGTTTTTCCTTTCCTCTGGATCCAATTTGCTTTGACAAACCCACTGTGTTTTTTAAAAAGTCATTATAAAGGCAGGGTCCTGGGGGTGTGACAGAAAAGCTAAAACAGCTGTGCTCTCCAGTGCAAACATAAATCTATAGTATCTTCTGTTCATGACCCAAGTGAGTTAAAGAAAAGACTCAGAAAGTAAAAGATATTTTTGCCTCACAGAAGCAGAGCTGAAAACATTTAATGTCAGTTTAAATCTCAGTCAGTTCTTTTAGGGTGTTAAAATCTAGCATTTTTTAATTTGCTGTAAGTTGATGTATTTTGATTTACAGCTCAATTTATGTTTGATGTGGAGATTTTTTTAGATCCAAGGTGGTTCAGCTCTTCAGTGAAGAGTGCATCTCATAAGAAAGTTTCCAGTTGTGTTTTTTTTCTATCCAAGCAAATCAACGAATCCTAGAAATAAAAATAGACATAGAGTTAATTTGGTCAACTATTTATCAGATTGTTATCTCAATTTATTCCCAAGTGAACCTCTTGACATTTATTAGGTTGCCCATTGGAGTCAATGGGACTACTCTCATCCATTTTTGGACAAACTTCCTGAGTAGAGCACAAGATGTCACTAGATGAATTCCAGAACAGCTTG
>VZTY01008705.1:241138-251149 GCA_013400935.1 Turnix velox
TGGCCTGATGTCAAAGAAAACATAAAAACCCAAATCAAATGTCTCTGCTAGTTACATTTTTTCATCTTTTGTCACTCTCTCAGAGTAGCCTGGAGATAGGATTTTCCTGTTTTTTGAATCCTAATTTCATTAGGGCTATCATATCATTTTACATTCTTTCATTTATTTATTTTATCAGTTAAATTACATGACACAGAAGTATCTCACCCTAATTCTAAACTGTCTTAATACCAGTTCAGTGCTAACTACAAATTTTTTTCCTCTAGTCTTTTCATACAATTGCTGATTCTATTAGCATACACAACCACTTCATTATTCAATCCTTTCAAAAGTAGATGAATAATTTTTTCAATTTAAATAGATAAATTATTCCCAAAACTGGTTCAGTCTATCATAATTTTCTTTGTTAATTTCTTTTTTAGAGCTTACTTCCCAGTAATACCAAGAAAACAGTCTTAGCTGCATGGTATTGCCTTCTCATGTTCTTTTTACCTCTGATGCTCCATCTGTCTCTAAGATTCTTTCACAAGTTTCAGTTATGGAGTTATTTTTCTTAAAATCTCATAATTGTTGTACATATTTCCCCAAACCTTCTTGTTTTATATTGCTTCAAATTTATCTGAATTTATTAGGATTTCTTTTGTCACTTTATTTTCTCTTTCCTGAAAACAATTTTTTCACAGCAGTAAGCTCCTGCAGTTTGCTATTTAACAATATACATTTTTTTAATTGATTTTTTTTTTGTCATTGCTGATACCCATACCTTTGGATTGCTAGCAGGTATTCAAGAGACAACTATTTTAACCACTTTCTTATCCAAGTGCTAAAGTACTTTTTTACTTTTTTTTAAAAAAACACTATTTTCTTGAACATATTTAAAATAAATAATATACATTATAAATTAAAATCCTCTCTCTTCTAAATATGGCACTGGTGATGGTTTTGGGGGCAATCATAATCATCTAGGTTGAAAAGGACCTTTCAGATCATGGTGTTTTTTATTTTGTTTGTTATGTTTTGTTTTTCCTTTCCTCTGGATCCAATTTGCTTTGACAAACCCACTGTGTTTTTTAAAAAGTCATTATAAAGGCAGGGTCCTGGGGGTGTGACAGAAAAGCTAAAACAGCTGTGCTCTCCAGTGCAAACATAAATCTATAGTATCTTCTGTTCATGACCCAAGTGAGTTAAAGAAAAGACTCAGAAAGTAAAAGATATTTTTGCCTCACAGAAGCAGAGCTGAAAACATTTAATGTCAGTTTAAATCTCAGTCAGTTCTTTTAGGGTGTTAAAATCTAGCATTTTTTAATTTGCTGTAAGTTGATGTATTTTGATTTACAGCTCAATTTATGTTTGATGTGGAGATTTTTTTAGATCCAAGGTGGTTCAGCTCTTCAGTGAAGAGTGCATCTCATAAGAAAGTTTCCAGTTGTGTTTTTTTTCTATCCAAGCAAATCAACGAATCCTAGAAATAAAAATAGACATAGAGTTAATTTGGTCAACTATTTATCAGATTGTTATCTCAATTTATTCCCAAGTGAACCTCTTGACATTTATTAGGTTGCCCATTGGAGTCAATGGGACTACTCTCATCCATTTTTGGACAAACTTCCTGAGTAGAGCACAAGATGTCACCAGATGAATTCCAGAACAGCTTGAACAAAATGACTCAGCTGGTGCTATACCTGCTTGATTTGGAGCAAAACATAGATTTATATTCTTTACAAAGCATTCAGAAACTGCACTGAACAAGAAATTGTATTTTTCCTTCTTTTGGTTTTCAGAGAGTAGGTACATGTGCAGAAACCTGTACACTGTGTCATCACAGCCCTTTCCCTCCTGTACCCACACTCCCTGTACATGTAGCCATGCCATGTTGCAATACATGATATGATCATTAACATATGTCAGTGTTTGTACATTTGAACTAGAATAAGTGCTTGGATCTTTGATGGCACATATTACATATCTAAATAAATAACGTGGCTTTTTAAAAATATAGGGGCTTTTTAAAAATGTTTCAAGGGGAAAAAAAAGAAAACCAAAAAATCCCAACAGATGGCCCAGCATGCCAGGAGAAATATTAGTGACAAAAACATAAAATGCAAAAGCCTGACTCTCCCCCACGCTCTGTGTGTAGTGTGCTCCCATTTGTCATGAGGATGAAAGTGTGGAATTATTGCCTTGTTGGGAAAGGGGATGAGAAATAACCTTACAGAAAGAAGTAGGCTGAAAATTCAGTTTAAAAGCTAAAAGTACTAGAAGTCCAAATGTTTATATCTGGTTAGATCATTTGAGGGTTTTTTTGCAACTGCAGAATAAAAGGGGAATGTTTTTGTCCTCCCTTCTTTTCACCCTCCTCTGGGCTGCCTGATTCTGATTCCTCCCCTTATGCCCACTCTATACCCATACATCATATCTTGTCATAAACAGTCTCAGCTTATCAGCCAAGTGGAAACAATGAACAATTTTCTTTCTGGTTATTGAGTTTAATCAAATCACTGGGGAGACTAACAAGAGCCAGAGCCTCTGAGGGAGAAAGAATGGAAGCAGTATCTTTTCATTTCATTAACAGCAAACCTCCAAATCGTGTCACAGTGTTTCAGGTAACTATAGCCTCAAGATGTGGTTTTATAGCTGGCCAAAACTGATCTAAGTCTATCCTGCTTCCTCTGCTCAAGGAGGATTAAACGCACAGTAATTTGTCCTGAATAGAATCTCGAGATCTGACTCTCAGATGAAAGCAAATTGGATTGTGTCCCTTTTGCATCTCTGCAACTGCACAAAGATTTTGTAAAGCTTGCAAGGTGTTATTGAGATGCAGCCAATGCACATGATACTTTTCAGAAGAATGCTGCAGCCTTGGAATCACTTCCATTTTCTTCTAGGGAAGAAGAATTGCTTCCAACCCAACTACCACTTACTTTGTAAGTAGGCAGTGCAGTTTGTCATTGATAGTTAGTTACAAATTGAGTAGGCTGTTGCTTGGATGGTGTTAGTTTAGATCCAAAACCTAAATTTGAATGCTGAAGCAGCAGAAAATGAGGTCTGATCCTGTTTGCAACAGGATGATATGAGTATTGTTTTGGTTTAGATAACTTTGTACAACATTAACCATGCTCTTGCTGTGCATGTTTCAACCCTCAAGGCCACGTATTTGCCCTTAAATCAAATGTCACATTTTGTATCATTTAAAGCATCATTTTAATGAATTGTTTACATTTTCTCCCTCTCATCCCTTTTTTGTAGCATGCTTTATCAAACTGCTTCTAAATGCTGCTATAATATATGATTCCGTGCAATGTAATATGTGCTCTAAATATGATTCTGTCTCCTACTGATGGCAGTTAAATTATGCTTACTTTACAGTCAGACATTCTTTTTCTTCTAATAATTTCCTCAGTGTTATTGAAAATTGAATGGCAGTTCAGAATACCGTCTGTATTTTTAACTATTAGATGTAATAGTTTTATAAAGTAGTACTGAAAACCGAAACTGAGCCGTGTATATTTTTGTGAAATAATTTTGAAAGTCTCAGTGGTATTCCCTGGGTGGCTGTAGAACACTAGATGTCACTGTGTGGCTGTGTGTCATACACAGATATGACAAGAGCCAAAGTCTCTTGACATGTGAAACTATCCTAATCTTTCAAAAATATTTTTAATATCGCCTTTTTATTATTAAAATAATTAAAGTGTTTAAATTCTTGGCTTTTTTAAACTCTAAGAGTGTTTCAAACCTTCATCTTTCTGCATTATGATTGCACAAGGGATCATTTTTAATGAGTTAGGTGATTAGGATGACACACCTGAAGAAAGGGATGCCATCCAGAGAGACCTTAACAGGCTTGAGAGGTGGTCCCATGCCAACCTCATGAAGTTCAACCAGGCCAAGTGCAAGGTCCTGCACCTGCGTCGAAGCAATCACAAACACAGATACAGGCTGGGTGGAGAGTGGCTTGAGTGCAGCTCTAAGGAGAAAGACTTGGGTGTGTCAGTTGATGACAAACTCAACATGAGCCACCAGTGTGCACTTGCAGCAAAGAAGGCCAACCAAGTGCTGGGTTGCATCAAGAGGAGTGTGACCAGCAGGTGCAAAGAGGTGATTTTGCCCCTCTACTCAGCACTTGGTGAGACCCCACCTGGAGTATTGCGTCCAGTTCTGGAGACCTCAACACAGGAAGGACATTGAGCTATTGGAGTGGGTCCATAGGAGGCCACGAAGATGGTCAAAGAGCTGGAGCAACTGCCCTATGAAGACAGGCTGAAGGAGTTGGGGTTGTTCAGCCTGGAGAAGAGAAGGCTCAGGGGGACCTCATAGTAATTTATCAGTACCTGAGGGGGTCCTACAGAAAGGCAGGGGAAGGACTTTTAATAAGATATCGGATGGGAGGACTAGAAACAATGGATGTAAATTGGAAGGGGGTAGATTTAGACTAGACATAAGCAAGAAATTCTTTACAGTGAGAGTGGTGAAGAACTGGAACAGGTTACCCAGAGAGGTTGTAGATGCCCCCTCTCTGGAGGTGTTCAAGACCAGGCTGGACAAGGCACTGAGCAGCCTGATCTAGTGGGAGGTGTTCCTGCCTAAGGCAGGGGGGTTGGAACTCGATGATCTTTAAGGTCCCTTCCAACCCGAACTATTCTATGATTCTGTGATTATTATTTGGGTTTTTTTTTGTCTACTGTAAAGCTCTACGATTGGTTAATCTATAAAAATGGATAATTTTCCATCTCTGATACCATTAGCATACTCCATACTACAGAACAGGAAGGAAGAATGAAGGTAGTGTGTTGCAGTCTTCTGTCTCCTCGAATAACCTTTCACTCTGTGCTATGGCATTCATGAATTACTGGTATTTTTAAAATTTTAAAAAAGCAAAAGGTGTATTGACAGCAGCCTTATCCTCTTAAAGACAACCAGTGCTACAGTTGTTACTTGTCAGTATTTGGTTGATTTTGGATAATATCAAAAGAAGTGGTTTCAAAACCACTGCATTTTACATTAACATGTTATTCAAAAGGACCAAATCCTGCATGTAGTCTTTAAGAAAAGGATTGTGTTTCTCCTCTTCTTTTCTTGATTGAAGGGCATGCCCCTGTGCCATTTACTTATGGCTGGGTGTAATGCCTATCCCACCAAGAACATCTTTTTTGTACTCTCAAAACCACAGTGTTTAATTGTCAACTGTGGTCGTAAGTGGCTAAAATCCTTCATTTACAAGTGATGAACACAAACAAGGAAAGTCCTTGTCTACTGGAAATAAGAGTTGGGACTTTCAGCAGTTTGCAGACTGGTCAATTGTAAAATGAAAACTGCACAATTGGAAATCAGTACTAAAATAAATATCACTGATCTTTCATGGAAGCATTTTCTCGAGGTTTAAACTTACTGTTTGTCTTTCAATCATTCAAAATAAAATCAGAATCCAAACTTGAAACAGAGTTGCCTCCATGCTCTTACAAAGTAATCAGTCTCTTAAGAGAAGCTAATACATTTCATGAACAGATACTATCCCCAGATGATGTCCCAGATATTGTAGAAGCTCTACCAGAATAGGAGCATGCAAATCTCTTGCTGGGTTAGGCTCACCTGCTCTGACTGAGCAGGTCATTCAGAAGCTTTGCTGCTTTCCCCGGGTCAGGGGTGGGACTCAGCCTGACTGCTTTGCTGGAGCACCACTGCCAGGAGCGCACAATGCCTAGCCAAGCTTTGTTGAGGTTTATATTGAAAGAGAACCAGGGACACAGCTATTGCTTGATTATAGAATCATACAATAGTTTGGGTTGGAAGGAACCTTAAAGATTATCTAGTTCCAACCCCCTTGCCATAGGCAGGGGCACCTCCCACTAGATCAGGTTGCTCAGTGGCTTGTCCAGCCTGGCCTTAAAAGATTATCTTGATCAGCATGTATCCCATTCTTACAGAACAAATTATTTCCTCTCTTGATGCTTTTGACAACACCAGAACAGAGGACTAAACTGGGTGTGCTGAAGTGGTATTGGGGGAGGTGTCCATGGCTTAGGATTCCTAGCTTCTAGGGATAAAACCTTTGGAAACACCGTTTCCAAGTCAGATTAGTTTAATAGTAACAAGACTAAATGGTCTTGTCTCCTATTTATGTTTTCAATGAGAAAAAGGCCAACCAATAGCCAAAGCCCCTCACAGAAACAGGACATCCTGAGCTGCAGCAGATGGACTTCCTTTACAAGTTTTAACGAAAATTTTCCACAATAGCTCTGTATATGTGCTTAGGGGGGTTAGCATGTGTACATGCTTATGTACACACACAATGTAATGCTACACAAGCTTTTAAAAATAACATAGAAAATACTACATTATGTGTACATTTTGCTGAAAGAAATGTAATTTGTGAAAAAAATATTTATTATGGCATAAGTCAGAGTCAGGTAGAGAGAAAATTTCAGGATGTGGGTGGCCACAGTTGAAGGTCTTACAACAAATGTTTGGTAAATTATCCTTGGGACAGAAAATTAAAATAAATTAATAGTAAACTTAAGCAGTGTATCAATGAACATAAGTCTTGATGCTAAATATTCTAAGAAAGCCAAAGTGCAATAATTAGAAAGGGAGAATTACTATTTCAGTCCATCCTAGAGGGAACGGATGTTATTTTTTGTAGTTTCCTAAATACATAGTAAAAATAGCTTGTATAAGATGCTAATGAAAAATGAAAAACCTCTGTTAAAGTTTATGATATAGATGAGTGTACTCTGGCTGAAGGAATCTTCCATGGCAATAAAGACAGAGTAAAAGAAAAAGTTAAAAATTATTTTAGAAGTTTCATCTGCTATCACAAACAAGAAGATCTGGAAATGTAACTTTTAATAAAGCAAAATAGTTACTGTATTTCTATTCAGCAAGCATGATGATAAACATACAGCAGCCTCTATGGCCATTACTTCTGGCTGAGTGTAGCTGTTAGTTATTGACTTGGTAAAGAGGTTGGCAGCTATACCTTGTGCATGTTCTGCTGTAACTCATCTTCAATAGGTTATAAGAAATTTAATGTTGTTTCATCTCTGGATAAAGTTTTGCAGAACTGATGGAAATGAGCATTAAAGAAATTAAAGCCCTTTTAATTCAGGTGATATTGAAAGGACATTTAAATATTGAGCTATCAACCAACGTATGTGTACATCAGCACTTAGTGGAACAAGTGCCCTACTCAGGCAGGGCATCTTTTTAGTGGTTGGGTAGTGCAGCCTCAATTAAAAAATTAGATTGAAGAGATAAATATACAATATGCTTCTTTTGATCTTACATTTTTGCTAATAAGTAGTAAGTGCTAACTTTAGTTAATTTCTGAGGTGCAAATTTTCTAGGAAGCACAACATATGGACACTATCCTGATGTCAATTATTTGGTACAGTTCTCTGTAATTCAAGAGAGTACAGATTTTGAAGGAATGTTGTGAGACAAAAATTTGTGAGACAAATATTTTTTTAACAAATTTATATTGTTGTCAAAATTCAGTAACAGCATGAAAAAATGTTTAATAAAAACTCTGCATTTTTGTCTTATGTGCTAAACAATCTGGACTTCTAATCCCTTCTGGGTGTGTTTAAGTTCATGCCCATGCTTGGAATGTCCTAGTCATAACCTCAGTGGCACTTTCACTCCCTCTTTTTCATTCAGTTTTGTTGTGCTGTATTCCCAGAAATCTGTGTCAGAACTAAATGCCCATTGTGCTGTACATTATGCAAACATACAGTAATAGAAATAAATGCCCCAAACTTGATATTACTGTAATGGAAATAGTCTTCTATTTTTCCTGTTATCATACAATATGATAGGTACTTTAGCCAAGAAGACTGTGGTTTAAAAAAGAACAATACCGAAAGTTTGGGGCTTAGGAGGGACCTCATAGTAGTTTATCAGTGCCTGAAGGGACCTACAGGAAGGCTGGGGTAGGTCTTTTTAATAGGGTACAGGATGGCAGGACTAGGAGTAATGGATGCAAATTGGAAGAGGGGAGATTTAGGCTGAAGATAAGAAGGAAGTTCTCACGGTCAGGGTGGTGAGACACTGGAAGAGGTTGCCCAAAGAGGTTGTGGATGCTCCCTCCGTGGAGGTGTTTAAGGCCAGGCTGGATGAGGCACTGAGTAAGCTGGTATGGTGGCGGTCTCCCTACCCATAGCAGCGGGGGCGAGAACTAGATGAGCTTTAAGGTCCCTTCCAACTCAAACCATTCTATGATTCTATGAATATTTGGTTTAGAAATTTGGAGTCATTGCTGAAACTGCAATAAGATAAAGACTTTTCTCTCTAAAGTGACAATTTACAATCCAGAACAAGACTTTGATGTTCCTGGTAGACAATGGAACTTGGGAAGGAAGCATTTGCTGTTGAGGAGAAATGCTGTTGTATGCTACACCTGCTGAAATCCCTCAGCCCTAAATGTATAGAATTGAGTAAATTCTGCTGATCTTGTAGGCCAGTATGACCAGCTCAGTGAGGTTACAACTGCATTTAACACAATGATATTAAGTCATAGGGGAAGTAGCAGGAATGTTGGTGCTAAAAAACACAAATGAGGTTTCAGTAATGACAGATGGCTTTGAATTCTTAAAAACAGAGAACAAAATCTTAAAGAATGCATACAATGCAGAAGAAATATTTTATCATCTTATACTCTGTAAAATAATTGTTTATTAACATAAACTTAAATTGCCAGCTGTCTGAGAAGATTCATAAAGATTCTGATATAAGACCTGAGTAAAAAAAAAATAAATGCAACAATAAATAGAAATCAGATACACTCTACTGGGGCATATTCTAAAATTATCGGTCCAAGAGCAGTAGAACTTAAACTGGACACATAAAGAAGATGTTTTATTTACGCTTTGTGTCTGAAATTTGCCCTGACATGTTACTGGGAATGTTCTCATAGGTGTAAATACTGAAATCATAGAATGGTTTGGTTTGGAAGGGACCTTAAAGATCACCCAGTTCCACCCCCTCTGCCATGAGCAGGGACACTTTCCTTTAGACAAGGTTGCTCAATGCCTAATCCAACCTAGCCTTAAACACCTCCAGGGAGGGGTCATCCACAACCACTCTGGGCAGATAAGTACATGGCAATATGAAGCTGCTCAGATTTAAAGGGAAAATTGTGCATCTGAGAAGAATCTATGAATCTGAAAAAATTACAACACTGAAGTTTATCCTGAAGTTTATTTGTAGCCTCCAAAGAAAAGTCATTTGCAAGCTGTGACAAAAGAGAAATTTGATAAAGTCTTCTTCACACAAATCAAATTCAAAACGAGGCTTTTCTAGATGGCATTTTCCATTGCCCAAAATACTGGGGTATTTATAAATGCATTAAGTGCTCTGCTAGCATCCAAACATCAGTTAGTATCAATGAAACGAAATACCTACTGTAAGCGTAGTGGCTAATGTCTAAGAAATTCAATTGAGTAACACCTTGCTCATGATAGAATTATAGAATAGTTTGGGTTGGAAGGGACCTTAAAGATCATCAAGTTCCAACCCCCCTGCCATAGGCAGGGACACCTCACACTAGATCAGGCTGCTTCAGTGCCTTGTCCAGCGTGGCCTCAAACACCTCCAGAGAAGGGGCATCCACAGTCTCACTGGGCAACTTCTTCCAGTGTTTCACTACTCTCACTGTGAAGAATTTCTTTCTTATATCTAGCCTGAACCTACCCTGTTCCAGTTTACATCCATTGTTTCTAGTCCTTCCATCACAAATCTTATTAGGAAGTCCTACCCCTGCCTTTCTGTAGGCTCTCTCCAGGTATTGATGAGCTACTATGAGGTCCCCCCCTGAGGCTTCTCTTCACCAAACTGAACAACCCCAACTCCTTCAGCCTGTCCTCATATGGCAGTTGCTCCAGCTCTTTGACCATCTTCGTGGCCCTTCTCTGGACCCTCTCCAATAGCTCAGTGTCCTTCCTGTGTTGAGGACTCCAGAATTGGACACAATACTCCAGATGGGGCCTCACCAGAGCCAAGTAGAGCGGCAAAATC